>CAEFZP010005680.1:0-123477 GCA_903064625.1 Mallotus villosus
CGTCACGTCAACCAAACAACCCAGCTAACACACGACGTTGCGGCAACGTTGCTAGTAAGTGGTCATTTGGTAACCCGCGACGTTACCTTATGGCAACGTTGCCGCGACGTCGTAGCAACTTTATAAAGTGAATGTTGCCGGTTGGTGCCATGGACAACGTTGCCGCGACGTTGTCCCTTGGTCACCTGGTTACGTTATTTTTAGACCCGTGGACAACGTTGCCGCGACGTCGAACATTGGTCTGCTGGTTACGTAAATTGTAGGTCCAGTGGACCACGTTGCCACGACGTTGTCCCTTGGTCAGCTGGTTACGTTATTTTTAGACCCGTGGACAACGTTGCCGCGACGTCGAACATTGGTCGGCTGGTTACGTTAATTTTAGGTCCAGTGGACAAGGTTGCCGCGACGTCGTACCTTGGTCGGCTGGTTACGTTATTTTTAGACCCGTGGACAACGTTGCCGCGACGTCGAACATTGGTCGGCTGGTTACGTTAATTTTAGGTCTAGTGGACAAGGTTGCCGCGACGTCGTACCTTGGTCGGCTGGTTACGTTAATTTTAGGTCCAGTGGACAAGGTTGCCGCGACGTCGTACCTTGGTCGGCTGGTTACGTTATTTTTAGACCCGTGGACAACGTTGCCGCGACGTCGAACATTGGTCGGCAGGTTACGTTAATTTTAGGTCCAGTGGACAAGGTTGCCGCGACGTCGTACCTTGGTCGGCTGGTTACGTTAATTTTAGGTCCAGTGGACAAGGTTGCCGCGACGTCGTACCTTGGTCGGTTGGCTACGTTAATTTTAGGTCCAGTGGACAAGGTTGCCGCGACGTCGTACCTTGGTCGGCTGGTTACGTTATTTTTAGACCCGTGGACAACGTTGCCGCGACGTCGAACATTGGTCGGCTGGTTACGTTAATTTTAGGTCCAGTGGACAAGGTTGCCGCGACGTCGTACCTTGGTCGGTTGGCTACGTTATTTTATGTCCCGTGGACAAAGTTGCCGCGACGTCGTACCTTGGTCGGTTGGATCCGTTAAGTTTGGTACCTTGCGTTACGTTGCCGCTCCGTCGCTCTTTGGTCGTAGGACAATGGATCTCGAATGCAAGCGGTTTATCCAGAGATAGAGAGATCACACTGAACTGGGCTTTTGTAATGTAGGACTACATTAATTTCAATCACACACAATATAAAATGTTCCAGTATGTATGTAGCTAGACAATGCATGCTTCATGTGCAACTCACCCCCAGATTGTTTTCTCATATGCAGAAACGTAGCTTTAATAAATAAAATACTGAATTTGGAATATAATTTAGTCTTTCATTCTTTAAACATGTAGGCTACAAAAGCAATTATTTGGTGATGTAGCCTAGCCTTATCATTTTGTAATAGCCTAAGTGTTAAATGTGATCAAAAGGAAAAGCGACTCTTATACGAGTTTCATTTTCAAAGACATGTCATCACAGAATATTACAGTTCTTCCTTAGCAAACCTATCCCGAATTTCCCCATTTTGGGACGAATAGGCTGTCTTGTCTTATAAGCTAATTGAGGAATACATCAGAATCTGCTTGTGAAAGCAACTACAGCTATTGCATAGTAATATATAGGCTATTGTATTTCTACACACTGTAAAAAACTTGAAATTGTTCACCTTAATGTCATAGACTAGATAAAATTGGTTCTTCTAAATAGCTTTACTGATTATTGTGTGAAAGGGCTTACTACAATGTTCAAGTTAGGAAAGCATCTACAGCTACTAGCTAAGATCTATAGCTTAGCTCTAATATCAGCGTACAGTATAGAGCTATCATATTTTAGCTGCCTACATTTCAAAATTGTGTTTCATATCACAATAAATGAGTAAATCGTTAGCTATCACCATAGCCTCTTTGCTTGTGGCATTACAAATCGAAATTGGTTCTTCTAAATAGCTTTACTGATTATTGTGTGAAAGGGCTTACTACAATGTTCAAGTTAGGAAAGCATCTACAGCTACTAGCTAAGATCTATAGCTTAGCTCTAATATCAGCGTACAGTATAGAGCTATCATATTTTAGCTGCCTACATTTCAAAATTGTGTTTCATATCACAATAAATGAGTAAATCGTTAGCTATCACCATAGCCTCTTTGCTTGTGGCATTACAAATCGTTGACTTGCAATGTCATGTCTAATAAATACCAAAACAAACATTTATTTGTGAGGAATGGTTATTTTAACAATTGAAAACAGATGTATCACAGACCGCTGTCGTATGTGTCGCATAGCGCCCGGGCAACAGAGGGTATGCTAACTACAGACTACTGTTTCCGAAAATATAAGTACTTAATAATATCAGCATATATGATAGTGTACATACAATGTTGTTTTGTATGACAATGTTAAATTAGTAAATAGTTATCACCCTGGCTTCTTTGCTTCTAGCATTTCAAGTTAGCCTAGCCAGCTATCTCCCAGAAGTTAACGAGCTGCTAAACCAGAGAATGGCTAAACGAATGTTCTTCTACAGCCTGGCAGTCACGCGTGTTTTCGGAGAGGCAGCTAAATCCCTCAGAGCGTCATGGACATTCATATGGACGTCCTCGCTAGGGCGAGTTTTGGCGCTGATCTTTGCATGTTCATTTGCCATATCAACTAGATAAAATTGGTTCTTCTAAATAGCTTTACTGATTTGTGTGTGAAAGAGCTTACTACAATGTTCAAGTTAGGAAAGTAAGTAAGTAAGTAAGTAAATTTTATTTATAAAGCACACTCAAAACACAGCAAGGCTGACCGAGGTGCCGAACAAAAGCACAAAACAGAATCCAAATACATTTTTTTAAATACTATTTAAAAAAAAATAAAAAAAAACAAAAAAAAACACAGTAAAACTAAATACAAAACACTCAACAACAGAAAAACAAGCAACAGCACAAGTCAAGTGGTGGGAAACGCCAGAACATAGAGGTGGGTCTTAAGCCTGGATTTAAAAACAGACAATGAAGGGGCCTGCCTGATAGATAGGGGAAGCTGATTCCACAGCTTAGGACCAGCAACTGTAAAGGCCCTATCACCTGTGCGTACACAGCGTGATCGGGGAGTGTATAAAAGAAGCTTGTCAGCAGACCTCAGTGACCTAATGGGTGCGTGCAATTTTACAAGGTCCGAGATATATGAAGGGGCCGGTCCATTAAGAGCTTTGAAAACAAACAATAATATTTTAAAATGTATTCTAAACTGGACAGGAAGCCAGTGCAAAGAGGCCAAGACTGGGGTAATGTGGTCAAACTTTCTAGTGGACGATAAAATTCTGGCAGCAGCATTCTGCACCATCTGAAGACGGGCAATTGAGGACTGGGGGAGACCATCATAGAGGGAATTACAGTAATCCAAACGTGAGGTGATAAAAGCATGGATGATAGTTTCAAGGTCTTTAAAAGACAATGCAGATTTAACCCTGGAGATCAGTCGCAACTGATAGAAACTATTTTTTACCACAGAGTTAATCTGTTTGACCAACCCAAGGTCCGAGTCAATAATGAACCCAAGGTTCCTAACATGAGAGCTGACACTGGGAAAATATTTACTAACCATGTTACCAAGACTAGCTCTCGAGCCAGCAGGACCAAAAATAATTACTTCGGTCTTTTCCTCATTTAGTTGGAGAAAATTACTGGAAAGCCATTTCTTTATATCTGAAATGCAGTCTAAAAGAGGTTGAACAGTATCATTGGGTTTCAAAGGCAGATAAAGTTGTGTGTCATCAGCGTAAAAATGAAACGAGATGTTGTGTTTCCTAATTATATCTCCTAAAGGAAGCATATAAAGATTAAAAAGAATTGGCCCCAGAATTGACCCCTGCGGAACCCCAGAGGAGACAGGAGCTACGGAAGAGGAAAAGCTATCTACAGTGACTGAAAAGGTCCTGTCAGTGAGATAGGACCTGAACCACTGTAGTGCAGTCCCCTTAACCCCAGCCCAGTGTTCCAACCTCGCAATGAGGATGTCATGATCCACCGTATCAAAGGCAGCGGTGAGATCCAATAAAATCAAAACAGCATTGTTCCCAGAATCGACAATACACAGTAAATCATTAAACACTTTCAATAATGCTGATTCAGTGCTATGGTGAGCTGAGAACCCTGATTGCAGAGGTTCAAAAATGTCTGATGACTTTAAAAAAGGAAGTAGTTGAGATAACACAACTTTCTCCAATAATTTGGACAGAAAAGGCAGTCTAGACACAGGTCGGTAATTGTTCAGACTGGCTTGATCCAAGTTGGGTTTCTTAAGTAGAGGTTGAACAGTAGCATGTTTAAAACAAGCAGGGACAACACCACGATCCAGAGACAAATTTATAATTGACTGGATACTAAGTCCAAGTGATGTGAATGAAGATTTCAAAACTATCGCTGGGACAATATCATGAGGACAGGAGGATGGCCTCATACCACTAACCATGTCACCAAGAGCAGGAAGGGAGACATGTTGGAAACTGGAAAAAACATTAGAAACAGAAACCAAAGGCCGAACATTAACCACAGGGGATTTATCAAGAGAAGAGCGAATGGTATTAATTTTGTCCAGGAAAAAACACAGAAATTTGTCACAGATTTCACCAGAAGGAGCTACATTATAATGACAGCTTGGATTAATTACAGAATTAAAGGTTGCAAATAAAATCTTAGGTCTATTAGTGTGTGTATTAATTAAATCTGAGAGGAAAGCATTGGTTAACAGTCGTAGGCCTACCCAACGGCGTGTGCATGTCCGACTCGCTCAAGCAGGAGTTTTCAAAATTACATTCTTCTTTCACCCCACGGCTAAATTCAAAGGTGAGTATTTTTTACAGAAATTGTTTTAAGTAAATGTATTTGCAGAAATTGAATGGGGCATGTTATTACTTAAAGGTTTGAAATGTAGGCTATTTAGCATAATTATTTGCAATCAGATTCACGTTGTTTGTGTTAGGATTTCGCTAGCTAGCTACATAGCTCTAGGCTAGCTCTAGGTAAAATAACAAAGCCTCCAGAAAGTTATGTTGAAATGCGTATATCAAAGTTTAGCGTCTCACAAATCACCCATAAAATTATCAGTGAACATACGTTCAGAACTGTTAGAAAAACGTGTTCCAAAATAGCTTAGCCCTCATTTGTCTTTCTTTGTAGCTAGCGTGGCTGATCACACGCGGTCGGTCATGGAATACACAAGGCACATATCTAACCTTTATAAAACTGCGTTGTCGCTCTTTAGTAAGGACTTTATAATGTTTGAGCCGTCTAATTCAAAATCACCTTAATTAATTGATTTACAAAATGCTTCTATATTACTATTATAGTTAGAATAGTTAGCATAACATTGGCTAACACATGCCAAGTTGGCCGATGCTCCTCACAATGCTAGCTCTGCTTAGCTAATTTAGCTAGTGCCATATTGTTTTAAGCTAGGTAACGCTAATGCAAAAGGCTACATAGAGGCAAGTTTAGCTCGAATTGTTCAAGTAATTGGTTTGCCTCTTGCTCCTTTACAGTTTCATGCAGTGCTAATTCGTCGCATCCAGTCGAGAAGTTCTTCAAAGACACCCCAGACTGTTAGCACGTGTCCCTGGGAAATGAGGGTAATGAATGACCGTTTATAACAGTGACAATAATTGTATGAGCCATGGCAACCCTAAAGGCTATGTTTTGAAGCAAATGCATGACTTGAAACTTTTGCATCACCAGATGTAGGTGTCAACTCTGGTCTGGTGGAGGGGAACCCATGGGGGTCCAGGAAACAGCTGGCAGCCAGGCAAGTGCAAATATAAGACCCTCCAAAAAATACTCAAAGCTTTTCAATAGCATTGTCAACTCATTGTAAGGCATACCTAAGTTGTTCTGATCGTGGTGGGGGGATACATATTTGTCAAAACAACAAATGTTGTCATACTAATGCTTTGTATACAACAATTCAAGGTAAAAACAGCAATATTTACAGCAAATCTAGAAGAACCACAGTGTATGCCAATAATGCAAACTCTTGTTAACTTGTTTTACTTGTCCTTAATGACAGACACATTACAGGTTATGCTCCGGAAGATGGAGACATTGGAGGAGAACCAGCAAGAGGCTCTCCTATGCAGGCGACTACAGGGCAGACACACTGAAGAGGTGCAAGTGATGGACCTACAGGTGGCCCAAACGCAGCCCATTCAAAACAAGCCAGGTAAATGAATCATGATTGCAGCTTCCATATCCAACCTTTCACATGGCTATGTAACAAATTATGTTGATAGGTCACTAACTTATTTTGTGCTTTATTGTCAGGGCCAACAGACAGGACCTGTAACGGAGACTGGCAGAAGATTTTAATTCACTGTTTGGCACTTTGTTTGAAATAAAATGACTGAATGTTACATGGAAATGCTGCCTCGTTAATGATTAGCTTGAGTTAGGCTACACATCACACAAACATAGTCCTAAAGTTGGCTACCATGTAGGCTAGCCTATTAAATACAAGAACAAGAAGCATTTTGGGCAAATGAGGTCTGCATATGAACCGCCCCAATATAAGCAGTAGCCTAGAAATTAGAAATATAGGTTACTTAATTAACGTTGCAGTTACGGACTGGCAACGTCACAAAATTACGTTGCTAGGAGGTCGCAGTTACGGACTGGCAACGTCACAAAGCAACGTTGCTAGGAGGTCGCGGTTACAGACTGGCAACGTCGGCAAATTACGTTGCTAGGAGGTCGCGGTTACAGACTGGCAACGTCGGGAAATTACGTTGCTAGGAGGTCGCGGTTACAGACTGGCAACGTCGGGAAATTACGTTGCTAGGAGGTCGCGGTTACAGACTGGCAACGTCGGGAAATGACGTTGCGACGACGTCGCGGTTACGGACTGGCAATGTCACCAAATGACGTTGCCGTTACCTCAGGGCGTCTTTCACTTCTCACGTTGCCGCAACGTCGGGAAAATGACGTTGCGACGACGTCGCGGTTACGGACTGGCAATGTCACCAAATGACGTTGCCGTTACCTCAGGGCGTCTTTCACTTCTCACGTTGCCGCAACGTCGGGAAAATGACGTCGCGACAACGTCGCGGTTATGGACTGGCAATGTCACCAAATGACGTTGCCGTTACCTCAGGGCGTCTTTCACTTCTCACGTTGCCGCAACCTCGCCAAAAGACGTTGCGGCGACGAAAGTTTGGTCAGCGAATGACGTTGCGGCAACGGAAAGGCAACGTAACTGTGTTAGCTGGGAATGCCCTTAAGACAAAGGAAATAACTCAAAATGCTCCCTTTTCTTTTTAAACCTTTAAATTCACAATTTAACAAGTGTAACATAAGCCCGCAAAACACAAAACCTTACTCTTTAACTTCTCAAATGTCTTATCAAAGCATGTAATACAGAATACTCCTTTTGAATGTTCCTATTATTACGCTCTCAGCATGCAATGCACGGATCTCCAATCTTAAATTTGCGGACCAAAAACCCTAAATGAAAATATTTAATTTGAATATTTTGTAGTTTGTATATGGTTTAATGTAACACTTCTCACTTTTTCAATTTTAATCTTATTTTTTATTCATTCAACCCAAATAGAGACATTGCCTATATATCTATCAGCGCGCGTTTCAAACTTGAATCAACTCAAATTGCAGGCGCTGTCAAAAACCTTTAAACGTTTTTTATTTTCTTTGAACAACACAGCTGGTTGGCGTTTACCTTTTATTCACTTAATTTCGCATAAGTATAACTTTTCCAATCTAATTAGAACCTATTCATGAACCAGGGGATTAATTTCCGCATCGTCATTGAGTACCGTCACACATCAAAGACTTGCCGCTTTATCAATAGAAGTTCTGGTCGGAAAGGAAAACTCCCCTGTTTGGTTAGGAATTATAACAAATGTTGATCACGCATTTGTTAACCACCAAACCTCAAATTCATCCAACGAACACATCTTTCAGCATTAAATACTCACATATTGATGCAGAACTACACCCTCTTGGGAATTCACCTTTGTGAGATCTCAACGAAACGGGACTCTATAGCCCCCCCCTTTCTCCATTCCTCCTCGGAATTTCTGTAACTCATAAAATGTACTCAAACAACCAAAATCTTGTTAACAAATGTATCAAAATAGCCTACTCATCACGTCACGTATCATCTTTCAAGAGTAATCAAATTAGTATATCAAATTTGCCTCATTCGTATAGTATAAATATGGTATTTTCAATCTTTCTATTTCTCTATTAATCTGTGCATGTGTCTACTCAATATAGATCTCAAATGTCAAACTGTAATTCTTTTGCTAGCCTGAAACCGCCGTCATCGCTGTTGAGTCTGTAAACTTAGGACAACAGACTGGTCTAGAACTGAACTACAAGTAGGCCTATGTCAAACTTCTGACTTCCTTCTCCTCTATCCATGCAGACCCTCTTCTCCTGGTGAGAAGTTTCACTTTCTTTGTTTACACCCTTTTGCCCAGTGACCCTCTTTCCCACATACAAAGCAACAGCCTATTCTATTTCCCATAATTCTTCTGCCTCTCCCTCGGCCCCTGTCTCCTCTGCCTGCGTTACTGTCATATACAAACATGGCTGTCCCGTCTTCATCGAATGAAAACCCTGCTATCCTTGTTTTTGCCTTTTTCATTTGTTTAATATGTTTTTCAGCATGACGGCAATATTCTTGGGTAGCATATAAACGAGAAGTGCGGTGATCTACCATATGCTTAGTAACGAACTTTGAGATTTGAGGCAGGCATCCTTTTAGGAACGCATTCTTTAACTGCTGTTCATAAGGCGAGTCATTTTGCATATTTTGAGGGGGTGGTACGCCACTATGATTATCAAAGACCTCCTTTAATCGGTGATAGTATTGATCTACATCCTCGTCATCTTTCTGAATACATCTGTTAACTTCCGTCCAATCGGGCCTCGCCCGATAACGTTCTTGTATTCGGCCTAAAAGCGCTTGAATTCGGACGATTAAAACTGCATCCACTGGGGCAAGAACCTGTCCATTATCATCAGTGCTCCTCCAATCTCCACATATCATACACCAATCTGTGCCGAGTATCTGTCTAACTGCTCTCTCTACTTCCAATCCATTAAGTCGATAGCTGTCAATTAAGCCGTTCACCCCGGCTACAAATTCTAATACTTTAACTTTTGGATGGGGAATTCCTTCTACTGCTCTCCGTACATCATCGGCTGTCCATGGTCTAAAAACATACATAGTTGGCTCGCCGCCCTCCACAGGATTTGGATTGGGGACTTCTATCATAGGGAAGGTGTCTAAATTCTCCCCTGCTTCTTTTTTTAATGGCAACATTGTAAGACCATTTAAAGGACTATTATGTTGCAAGTCTGGGTATAACTCGTTGGGTGATGGGGCAGTCAGGGTGTTATCAGCCGACCCACGGCTATAAGATTGAAGTGGGGGCCTGCGCGGAGGCATGTCTAGTTCTGCTCCGAGATTCCCATCTTGTCTAGATGATACTGCATTTATCTCCTCGGAATCATCTTCAGTGATTTCCACATACCCTCCTTTACAACATGTAAAACAATTACCCATGGTTAAACTCACAAAAGGACCTCGATATTTACAATTCTACCAACTCTTATCTATTAATTTCAACATAAAAATTAGGCCTTAATAACAATCGCAGTCTCTCTGACTGGTTCGTCTTTTACGTGCGGCACGGAGATATCTTTTACCTGTAGCCTTCTCAATAGGGCTGTGGACCGGTCCGTTCACTTCAATGGCTTTCTACAGAACTTAGCAAAAATAGGATACTAACGCTGCTTCCCAGTACCCTGGCGCCATATCTTAGTAAACGTGACTCCTGTGATTAGCCTGTACCATCTCACAACTTGGACCTGAATTAAGCAAATGCAAGAGATAGAATTGTACGCAATTTATCTTTAATTAATAGAGAGTCCAAATTCTACACTGTACACTGAAAAGTCCTATCTTATGTTCGCGCATATATCCGAGTCCTGGTCGGCCAGGCCTTGTCAACCTGTACGTTTGGCTAGGATTTAACAACACATAAGGCACGTGTCTACCACCAGACTCAGACAATAAAACAAACACACCTCAGCAACAATAAACGCACTAATGTAGAACTCCACTCTCCAACGGCATACAAGCCCTTTTAACTGTAGATTACAATTTCCCTTTAATCTGCAATAACTATCAGTTATCACGTAGCCTACATTTCAACCAATATACATTTACAGGTCAGTATCCATTGTGAGGTTAGTGCACGACTTCACAGCGGAGTTTTTCATCCGACTATATTAACCAGTGATTAGCCTTTAACGACCTCACTTTTTTTTTAAACACACAAAAGTCGACTATATATATAATTGTATTCTTACCTTGTCCATCGAAAGCTGTGCCTCATAGCTAGTCCAGAATTTCGTCACCTTTCCACTATCCCCCAAAAAACAAAAACAAAAACAGGCCTCTTTTTAAACAGCTGTTTAGCTGCGAGATTCTGCACCGTCATGCACGTCTGCATGATATCAATTCTTGGGTATGGATGTGGAAAGGATGTTGAAATCCGGCTCTCGAAGGACCAAGTTGTCAGAGATATTAATCTATCAAGCATTGCACAGTCAGTCGGTGAACAAGTTAAGAATGCTTTATTGCTTGCGGCCACAAGGAGACAAAAACATCACACGCCATTGTGCTAGAAATTTGTCTGACTAGCAACAGTTGTTGCTAGTCATTTTAAACACCAGCGCTCAGGACTGTAATTGGCTAATACAAAAGTATTTAAATGTTCCATGGCTCTTCTTCATTGGCTCCTCTGCATAGACCTTGCGCGCGTGTGTGCGTGCGTGTTTGAGTGTGTGCATGTGCTCTTTGACCCCTGTAAGCCTTCACCACTTCTTTTATGGCCTCTCCAGAAAGATAATGGTCAAACCCAGGTCCCCTTGTTTATGTAAGCCCAGTGTTACCCAGAGTTCAGATTTGGGGCTAGGCCTATCTTTGCACACAAGGAATACTTGAACACAGAATCATTCTTATACAGGATAAATATGTTACATCTTCAATTTTCCCTACAGCATTACAAAACATGTGTGTTTACATATTCATATTAGATATTGATTGGTATAGCAGCATTGATCAGCAGTATAATGCTATCATTCCCTCACAATCCCTCCTTTGACACCACTATGTGGTGTCAACATTAAAACTGGATATTTTAAAGTTTCATGGATCCCTCCTTTCACACCCTCTAAAGGGTGTGACAACACAAATTTAAAATATCCCAGTCGAGCAGTAAAGGCAAATCAGTTGTTAACTAGGTTAAACATGCGCATATGGTCATCAAAACAGTCAAAATGTAATATTTTAAAGTGTTCATAGGATCCCTCCTTTCTCCCTTTTTCTCAAATTTAAAATATTATGAACCTGTGTGAGCAAACAAGGGAGGTTAGTTCAGATGAGCGATAAGAAACAGTCAGTCAGATTACAGGAAGATATATATATATATATTTTTTTTAAATCCACTAGAACTCACCCTCCTTTCACACCCTCTAAAGGGTGTGACGACAATATCTTACGATCAGCCAATCTGTTAAACAGAACATTAGAAGAGTCAACACATGTAGAAATAAACTTTTAATTCGGACAGGATATTTTAAAGTTTTCTTGGAATCCCTCCTTTCACACCCTTTAAAGGGTGTGACAACTAACACAAAATTTAAAATATCCCGTTATGGAACACAATGCTTACAACGATAATAATGAGACTATGCAGCGTTATGGCCAAGTGGTGTGGACACACTGGACACAGTGGGAAAACCCTAATGATGTTATAGGGGAAAACCCACCGTCACTCCGCAGAGTGGACATTCGACATCCATGTACCCAAGGCAGACCTGGACATACTCACAGGTCCCCTTCACCACATACATACAACTTTAGCCAGGCTTTTAGAATTGTAATAAATTAATTACATTAGAAAAACTCTAGAAATTTGAGAGATCCTTTAAAGTTTAGAAATGTAATAAAATAAAATAAATTCGAAACATATAGTAAAACAAAAAATTAGACAGGTTATTTTAAAGTTTTCATTGGATTGGATTCCTCCCTCTAAAAGGTGTGACAACCAACACAAATGTCAATTCTTCACTTCAGCCAAGCCATTAATCATTATAAGAAAAATAAGAGGATATGGTAAAATAAGAAAAACCCAAAGTAAAATAAGACAGATTGAAAGTTTTGGTTAAGAAATATACCAAATTGAAAATAAGAAAAATAAAGACTGTTGTTGCACCAGTCATGCCTGTCACCTGCTGCCTCACAAAATAGTTTAATCTCACCACACTATCATTTCATCTCAAATAAAACTGTGTCTGCTGCTCTGTTAAAGCGTTGCAGAGCCTCCACTCTTTGGTTGACTGCTCCACCTGGAACAGAATTTAGCAGAAGATACCTCTTTTCTAGTTAGCATCAGGTTTAAATTGTGGAATTACATATGATCTTCCATAATTCAATTCAAATGTTGTTAATGCATGTGGTAAGGGAACTAGGAAATACTTCAATCCACTCAGTAAACATATCTATAATTACCAGGCAGTATTTTCCCTTCACATTTCTTATTGTCAAAGATATGAAAAACTATTGTCATTATCCCAAACCAGAATTTAATCTGTATGCTTCCCAAATGAAATATAGACCAAATAATGTTATTAATGTAGCTATTAACCCTCACGCTCTCCTCGTTGTCTATGTAGTATTTCTGTATCCTTCGCGCTGTCTTTGGGTCATTGCGACCCACAGCGTTGGAGTAAAAATGTTGACTTTATTTCGTGTCATGAAAAGTGGTCAGGCAGAGTCACAACTAGGCTACCTTGGGATACTTTTAGTGGGGCGGTTTAGCCCCAATATTCAAAAGAATTGTGCATTTTGTGATACAAGCACCAAATTTGGCACACATGATTAACATGTTGCGAACATTTTCAGATATTGGGCCACTTGGAATTCTCTCTTTATGTCCGCCAAAATTGGATTTCAAAATGGCCGCCATTTGAAATCTACATTTGCGATTATCTGTGGGTCTAATGCTGCTATTGACTTAATTCTGGTGTCTAAATGTATGTTTTTTGGGGCAAGGAATCCAATGGTAACAATTTCACAATATACTGGTAATAATAATAATAATTTCATTAATAAGAATCAAATAACACATTTTAACATGCACAATCCAATGGTAATTTCAACTTAATGTTATCTTTCACAGTCTGTTATATAATTGTATTTGGAAATAGGCAAATATTAGATTGTGTACACCAGTGGTTCTCAACCTTTTTGAGCCGCGACCCCCAATTTAACATGCACTGCTGTCCGCGACCCCACTCCGTCCGCCGCCCTCCCCCGCCCCCCCCCCTTCCCGCCCGCATAATGGATAATGGATAAAGCACTGTCCGTGGTGCTGGAACAACGCCGATCAATACACCGCTACGTCGCAATTTACAAATCAGATAAACACTTATGATCACACTTCAGCTATGACTTTCTTTATCATTTTTATTTTTAAACACTTTTGGATTTTTTCAAAAACATAAAGCAGCATCAAGAGGCTAACTTTTTACGTCAGTAACATACCGACAATGCTCGCTACATCCCATCATATTGCTGGTAGTTGAGCCGGTTAAAATGTAAACAAATAGGCCTAACGCAAACTTTATTTTTTCTTTTTAACGAAATAAAACGATAACCAGAGTGTGCTATTTAGGAAGCCTCAACAAAACACACTAGAAAAACAGCCCGTGTTTCATTTTAAACATATATGTTGCTGAGAGCTTAAACATGAAAAAGAACGTCATAACATTTTGTAATAACAACTAAAGACTCTCAATCACTACCACTATTTAATGTGATGGATGGGCCTGCTTGTTTGAACAGATCAGCTGCATTCTTGGCTTTATGTTAGAAACAGCCACTCGGAGATCAGAATCAACAATAAGGAGTCGCGATCTGTATTTGTTTTTCATGTATGTCAGCGCAGAAAAGGTCTTTTCACACAGATATGTGGATGCAAATGGAAACAGTACATCGGTTGCTGCTTTTGACAGTGCTGCGTACTCTGTTGAAACTGACAACCAGAACTCTTCCAGTGCGCATGCCGAGAAAGCAGTCTGTAATGTGCGGTCAGAGGAGAGATCGAGCAGGGCGTCCTGCAGCTCTGATGGCAGGTGATGCGCGGTGGAGGTGGTGAAAGGCTGGCGTATCCAGTCGTACTTTTCCGGCGTGTCATCATTTGGGAAGTACTTACTGAAACTTTCAATCAGGCTTCTGAGGTGAGAGGCAATCATTCCTTTCATAGTTTGAATGGATATATCGTAACTATCCATAAAGTCCTCCAGCTCTGGGAACATTTCAACACTCCCCCCGTCCACTCGCGCAGCCCATCGCTCCAGCTTTCTCTTAAATGCCGTGACTTTATCAGAGAGAATAAGGACATTTGTGTTTGGGCCTTGTAGGGACAAGTTTAAGCTGTTTAGTTTGTCAAAAATGCTGGCTATATATGCGAGGCTCGCGACCCACTTTGGGTCAGTCAGATAGTCAGCAAGGGGAGAACTACAGCCTGATAAAAATATGCGGACCTCCTCACGCAGTTCAAATAGCCTCGTTAAAACTTTGCCATGAGAAAGCCACCTGACATCTGTGTGAAAGAGAAGTGCTTCGTGGTCTGATCCCATTTCCTGACAGAGTGTGGCAAATAGTCTGCTTTGCAGTGGCCGTGATTTAATGAAATTAACCATTTTAACTGATGTTTGGAGAACATCACGAAGCTCTGGCTCGAGGCACCGGCCAGCAAGCGCTTCCCTGTGGATCATACAGTGCAGAAATTTCACATGGGGGGCTACCTCCAACACGCAGGCCCTCAAACCTTTTCTTGCCCCCTGCATAGCTCCAGCTCCATCTGTGCACACAGATACACAGCTCTCCCATCTCAGTCCTTCTTTTTGTATG
Source organism: Mallotus villosus (assembly GCA_903064625.1). Taxonomy (NCBI): domain Eukaryota; kingdom Metazoa; phylum Chordata; class Actinopteri; order Osmeriformes; family Salangidae; genus Mallotus; species Mallotus villosus. Next base: position 14,966 of record CAEFZP010005680.1, read on the forward strand.
TTACTGTTGAGCTTGTTGAAAATGTCCCGTCCAGTGCATGTTCCCTCCATTGATGAGCAAAACAACATATCCTCGTGCATTTTCCCTTCGAAGCTGTACCTCACAAAGGCCAGCAGCTGCGCATCTCCTGACACATCTGTGCACTCATCAATTTGCAGGGAAAATCTTCCACTCTTACTCAATCTGTCAATGAGTTGATCTTTAATGTCATTTGCTATGTCCTGAATGCGGCGCCGAAGGGTGTCGTTTGACAGGGGAATAGTTAAAAGAGCGTTAGATATTTTCTCCCCATGCATTGCTCTTGTCATTGCTACAGCTGCGGGACGGATGAGACTTTCCGCGATCGTGTGAGCCTTTTTCGATTGAGCCACCAGATACGCGACTTCATATGAAGCTGCCAGGGCCTTAGCAGGGACTGTAGAATATTCACTCACCGCTGTTTTTTGCATTTTTAGTTCTTGCTCCTTGCGCTGGAAAAAATCAATTGGCTTATCAATTAAGCTGCGGTGTTTTGTCTCTAAATGTCTTTTAAGTTTTACTGGCTTCAAGCTCTCTTGTGCAAGCACCTCAGAGCAAATGACACACTGTGGGTAGTCAATGCTGTTTTTTGTTGTGCAGGAAAAGCCATATTTCAAAAAGTCGCGCTGATATTTACGGACCCTGAAACGATTATCAGCCCCCGGTGTCGGCTCCAGTGCCATATGTTTCTCAGGTGGTGGTTCTGGTGGCTGATCTTGGGATCCCTGCAGCTGCTGCTGCTGCTGACAGTCTTGTGCGGGAATACTTTTTCTTTTAAGCCATTGCTCCATTTTTTCAGCTAGCAAACTTTCTGCATCTGTGGCTAAAACAACAACGCGCCTTTTTTCACCTTTCCCCCGACTGTGCGTCACTGACCAGAATCTCACGCGAACACATCAAAATCATACAAACGCCGCGTTGATACAATTAATTTTAGAAATGAATTTCAATGAAGCAGAACACAACTAAAATAACTGTTTGAAATTATGTAATTTAGTATTAATGTAACAACTCTTAGGCGACTGTTATAATGTTTAAGTAGCCTAATGTTCAAGTTTAAGTTCTGCAATTTCAGACTGTCTGTGTACGCGTGTGGCCGTTTGTTGTGATGAGGTGAAGAGCGGGGAGGACTGGAGAGAGAGCTGTGTCTTTTTATGTGTGAACAAGAAGGGCAGACATGAGACTAGTGGACAGGTTCTTTGTTATTGTTTTGGTGTAGTTACGGCCGACAGTCACTGGTTTTGAGTGATAAAATGCCTGTTTAAGACCAACCGCTCGTCGTCCTTAACGTCCGGTCGGACGCTACATTAATTTTGCGCATGTATATATATTTCCAAAATGATTTGGCGACCCCCAGAAATAATCTCGCGACCCCAATTGGGGTCGGGACCCCAAGTTTGAGAAAGGCTGGTGTACACAATACGTGTACATAAACAGTGTCTCTAAGTGCTATTGACTCGATTCTGGTGTCTATAGGCCTATGTATGTTTTTGGGGGCAAGGAATCCAATGGTAACAATCTGCATTGCGTATTTTCACTAGTGTTGCTTTCGTCAACGAAAATGATGACTAAATATCGTCGTCAACGAACCTTTACACTTTATCAAGTGACGAAAACGAGATGAGACGCAACGTTAATGCTGGTCATGTGACGATGACAATAATTAAATGTATAATACAATGTCGTTGACGAATAAAAACGAGACGAAATGTTAAAACGTTATTTCGTCTCGTTTAGTCGCGTTATTATAATTAGCTCATCAGCTGTGCTATGTGTCTCATTTTAAGCTTAGCTTTAGACGTTAGCTACTGAGCTGAAACCGACTGAGAGTCTGACACAAACGTGTATGACTAGCGTTTGTGTTTGTTTGTGAGAGAGTGTAAAGTGGGTTACCATGTGTGACTATAGTGTGTGTAGGGTGGATTCGGGTAATGTAGGACACCTAAACTCCAGTGTGTTTTTATCCTGCTATGACAACGTCTAGTCCACAGAACGTTTACTATAGGTTTAGCATGGATGTTATGCGACTGAAATCACAAAACTTGATTGGTGTGATGTCACAGAAAGGGGCAGGGCACTTGTCAATCAGGAAGCTCCTATGAGATTTGATAATCAGGTCAGTGACATAACATTCAGGCAAGATTAATGTTAAGGATATAAATCTGTCCAAAATAATTAAATGTTCCTAATTGTTATCAAATTATGTTTGTGATCTATTCAAGCAACAAAATATGCCTAAAAGTGAGGAAAGAGTTGTTTAGTTTTTGTTTTTTTTACAATTTCTTAGCTGTCCCACCATGTCCAAAAGGTTCAGACTAGCTCATGCTGAGCTAACTTCACCATCAACATCACCGCACCTCACCACAACTGACTGGAGGTTATGCCTCATATGTCAAGAGGACAAGACGGACACACTGACCAAACCTGACCAATCAAAGAGAAAAGACATTGGTAGTGGGTACAGTTCACTCGCAGAGAACTTGATCAAATTCAGTGAACTTGGAGAGCTTCCAGGATCATTCCACTTGGAAAGACTCGATGATGGTCATGGCATTGAAGCTGCAATGGTTGCACATGGTGCACAATATCACCAGACATGCAGGCTCCAGTACAACAACACCAAACTACTGAGGGCACAAAAGAGAGCACTCAAGAAAGAAGGTCAGAGCGATGAGGAACAATCTGTACGCAAACGCACCAGGACACATTCACGTTCATTGAGTACAGAGAAAGTCCCAGAAACGTGTTTCTTCTGTGGACAACCTGCTGGGGCTAAAAGTCTTCGGAAAGCTGCAACATTCCAAATGGATAGACGAGTGCGTGCCTGTGCAACCCTTCTTGGTGACACGGAACTGCTTGGCCGTCTCAGTGGTGGGGACATAGTAGTGTTGGATGCCCAGTATCACCCACAGTGCTTGATAGGACTTTACAACCGCACAAGAAAGGTCCAGTCAACAAGACCACAGGACTCAGACCAAGAGCGAGCAATGTCGGCTGTTGTCTTCGCTGAACTCACCCTCTACATCGAAGAAACCAGACAAGATGAGGAGACAGCACCAGTATTCAGATTATCTGATCTTGTCCACCTTTATCAGGCCAGAATGGAACAGCTTGGAGTGCAGCTCGACACGAGAGTCCACTCCACACGACTGAAACAGAGACTACTATCTCAGTTTCCTGACATGCGGGCACACACCAAGGGGAGAGACATTCTGATGGCATTTGAAGAAGATATCGGTGGTGCTCTTGACAAAGCCTTGGAGCTGGACAGTGATAGTGATGCAGTCCATCTTGCCCGTGCTGCACACATTGTTCGCCGTCACATGTTTAGAGAAGCCAAGCCCTTCACAGGATTCCCAGAAGGATGTCAAGAAGAATCTGTGCCACCATTGCTGCTTGCCCTAGTCAGGATGATCCTAGAGGGACCCAGTATCAAGGACCAGATGGCAGACAATAACCCTGCAGCAATTACCGCAGCCCAGATACTGAAGTTCAACAGCGTCAAACACAAGCGAACACGTCGCACCACATCATCCACCTGTGTCAGGCGCAGTGTTGCACAGGAGACCCTACTTCCAACATACATAGGGATGATGTTGCATGCTCATACACGCAAGAAGGAATTGGTCGACATACTGTCACACCTTGGCCTGAGCATCTCTTATGATAGAGTGCTCCAGGTCTCAGCACAGATGGGCAACAGTGTCTGCCAACTATTTCACAGAGAACATGTGGTCTGCCCTCCAAAGATGCGTGGCAAAGTGTTCACAACTGCAGCAGTAGACAACATAGATCACAACCCTAGTGCAACAACATCAAAAGACTCCTTCCATGGTACCGCTATCTCCCTCATACAACATCCTTCTTATACTGGTGAAGGAGTGAATCGGAGCATCGTCGTTGCTGGATAATCTGGGGATGCACGGTCCAACACTGTCGCCCCTTTGCCGCACTATTATACTGATGTACCCCCTGTCACTAGCAGCATCAAGAGGTCGCCTGTCCCAGCTGCTGGATGTGCGTCATTGACCAGAGGAGACTTTAAACAGCAGACTGATGAAGAATACCAATGGCTAGGCAATGTAAAACAAGTCCTGGAAGACAACACTGGTACAGTCGACAATGAAAACACATCTTGGGCTGCATTTCATGCCAGCCGACAGCCACCAGATGCTCGAGTCATCTGCCCCACGTCGCTGCTTCCACTCTTCCTGGAAAGTGCCCACACTGTGGCCATGATCCGGCATTCAATGGACGTTGTGAAGATTGCTGTAGAACACCTGAATCCTGGACAGACACCAGTGGTCACCTTTGATCAGCCACTGTTTGCTTTGGCCAAGCAGATACAGTGAAAGTGGCCAGAGAGTTATGGTGAAGACCACATAGTGGTGATGTTTGGTGGTCTCCACATAGAGGCGGCACTGAGAACACTAGAGGACTGGCTGCAAGGGAGTGGTTGGGTGCAAGCAGTTGTGCAAGCCGAGATTGCGACAGCAGGGACAGCACAATCATTCCTGCGGGCATCTCATGTCTTGCGCACAAGAAGAGCACATCAAGTGACTGCAGCAGCACTGTACATCCTGCAACACAATGCCTACAACCACTACTGTCAGGGAGAAACCAGGGATGCAGAGGACCTTCCTGCATTTGAAGACTGGTCTCGCCAGAGACAGGACAACATCCCCCAGTTTCGCTACTGGGCAACTGTGCTGGAACTAGAACTGTTGGTCCTAGTGTATGTGCGTTCTCTCAGGCAGGGATCGTTGATGATGTACCTCGATGCTCTGACAGAGCTGGTCCCCTGGTTCCACGCACTAGATCATACCCACTATGCTAGGTGGATACCAGTGCACCTGAAGGACATGGCCGAACTCACCACCAAACACCCAGACATAGCCAGGAAATTCAGTGAAGGCCACTTCACAGTTCAGAAAACACAGAGGGTGTTCTCTTCAATCCCGATTGACCAGGCACATGAGCAGAATAATGCCTGTATCAAAGGAGACGGTGGCGCAGTTGGGCTCACTGACAACCCTAGTGCCCTTCGTCGCTGGATGGTTGCAGGACCAGAAGTTGCTAGGGTGATCGAAGAATTCCAGGACGGGAACCAATACTGGAGACTGCAAACAGCAGACACACGTCATCATGATCAGACGCCAAGTGTACAGGCCTCATTTGTGAAAGATGTTCGCTCTCTCGTCTGTGTCATAGAGGAGATGGGCAACCCATTCGAGGAGGAGAGTCAAGATCTAGTCATACTGGACACAAAGGACATCGCAGGTCCTGCTGCCATGGAGACCGTGATGAATGCCAAGAAGATTGGCCAACAGCAGTTCGAGGCTTTCACCAGAGAGTGTCTGTTGGACAGAACAAAGGCAATGGATGACCCCATTCCTCGTAACAAGCTGAAGGTGTTTAGCACTTCAACTCCAAGAAGCCAGAGCAAAGGTCAGCAACAGCTTGCCTCTGTCAAGAATGACCGTGAACTCTTCTCACGTCTGTACATTGGCTGCCAGACGAGGGAGGGAAACCTTGAGAAGTTCTTTCGTCATGAGAACCAGGCATGTCGTCCTTCACTGTCTGATGGTGGAAACCTCTTCACTGGTACCAAGAGTGATCTCATCACAAGCTTGGAAGAAGTCTCCGACGCCAAGACAGAGACTCCTGTCACTACCTGCATCGTGCTTGATGGAGCAGCCATTGTCCAGATGCTGAAGCCGGCTGCATCAAAGACCTTTGAAGAGTATGCACATCAGATCTTCATCCCATATATGTCTACGAAGCTGCAAACAGTGTCACGCCTGGATCTGGTCTGGGATACTTACCTTGCTGATTCACTGAAAGGTAGTACACGTGCAAGACGGGGACAAGGCGTGCGGAGACGTGTGGTGGCCGCCGCAGCCATACCAGGAAACTGGCAGAACTTCCTACGAGTGGACAGCAATAAGACCGAGCTATTCAGGTTCCTCTCAGCAGCTTTCATGGAATGGTTTGACCAGGAGGACAAGCAACTCGTCATTACTGATGGAGAGGCAGTGCTCAGCAAGCCACTACTACCAGATCTGACCTCACTCGCCCCATGTAACCATGAAGAGGCTGACAGTCGGATGTTGCTGCATGCATCTCACGCAGCCAAGCATGGACACCATTCAATAGTCATCCGGACTTTAGACACCGATGTTGTAGTGCTGGCAGTGTCCGTGGTACAGGAGTTGCAACCAGAAGACAAACTATGGCTGGCTTTCGGAACAGGCCGAAGTTTCCGATACCTAGCAGCACACGAAATTGCAGCTGGACTGGGACGAGAGAAGGCTCGTGCACTGCCAATGTTCCACGCTCTAACTGGATGTGACACGGTGTCCAGTTTTGCCAGACATGGCAAGAAGACTGCGTGGGCAGTCTGGACGGTACTGTCAGAACTCACTGAGGCGCTGCTGCTGCTGTCCTCCGCACCACGTGACATACCAAACAATGCAATGTGCATCATCGAGAGGTTCGTGATCCTGTTGTATGATCGAACCAGCAAATGCACGGACATTGACAAGGCCAGGAGGAAACTCTTCGCAAGGAAGAACAATGTGCAGCTGATCCCTCCAACGAAGGCAGCTTTAGAGGAACATGTCAAGAGGGCAGTGTACCAAGGTGGACATGTGTGGGGTCAGATACTGCTGCCAGCACCAGAGCTCCCTCCACCAACCAACTGGGGTTGGTCAATGACTGGAGGACAGTACACACCATACTGGACCAGGCTACCTGAGGCGGCTCACAGCTGCATTGAGCTGGTTTCTTGCAAGTGCCAGAAAGGGTGTGTGAGGCGCTGCAAATGCAAGAAGGCTGCCCTTCAGTGCACAGCCCTCTGTGTGTGTGAAGGGGACTGCACATGACGATGAGTCCACAACATACATGTAACATCTAATATTTGCCTATTTCCAAATACAATTATATAACAGACTGTGAAAGATAACATTAAGTTGAAATTACCATTGGATTGTGCATGTTAAAATGTGTTATTTGATTCTTATTAATGAAATTATTATTATTATTACCAGTATATTGTGAAATTGTTACCATTGGATTCCTTTCCCCAAAAAACATACATTTAGACACCAGAATTAAGTCAATAGCAGCATTAGACCCACAGATAATCGCAAATGTAGATTTCAAATGGCGGCCATTTTGAAATCCAATTTTGGCGGACATAAAGAGAGAATTCCAAGTGGCCCAATATCTGAAAATGTTCGCAACATGTTAATATACATGTGTGCCAAATTTGGTGCTTGTATCACAAAATGCACAATAGGTTTGCTATGCTGCCCCACTATTTAGGATAGAGCGCGAGAGTGGCCTAATGAAGCCCAGCGCAAGTTCAGTCAGGCAAGACCGATCCCTGCGCACGGGTTAATCGTAGTGTACACTACCCACTTCCCCCCGCTAAGATCGCCCTTTCTTTCCTTTCGTCCCTGGTAGGGCGGTCACTGGGGGTCAGGTCGATTAGCGATCTCTGGGGGTCAGGGTGATTAGCGCTCTCGCTAAACAAGCAATTGCATCACATGATCCGTGCCTTTAAATACGATTCTCTCCCTGTGTAGTTTGTCCATGCTTTCAAGTGCGCGATTGTTGTCTTGTCGTTGTTGCTTGGACCTGTTCGTTCGTGTTTTTGGCGATGTCTGATTCGGAGATCGAGTTATACGAAGAGGTCGTCCCGGTTCCGGGTTCTGTCTCCCCTGCTGCTCGACGCAGCTCCCGGCTCGCTGCTCGTCGGGGCTCCGACGGGTCGATGTTGGAGGCCGAGTTGCGCGCCATGGGTGTAATTCCGGCGCCCGGGTTGGGGCTTTCCCAGCTCCGCGCCCTGGCCGTCGGGGTTAGTTGCGGTTCTCCCGTCCGAGCCCAGTCGCCGTTGGCTCCCACCTCCGCCGTTTCTAGAGGGCGGAAGAGTAAGAGGAAGTTGCTGCATCAGGAGGTCCTGGAGTCCGACGCTGGCACGTCTGCCGGCCCTGCCGTCGCTCCTCATGCTGTTCCCGTCGCTGATCCCACTGGGGGAGCCCTCACTTCTACCCTCCTGGTTCTGGCGTCTTCCCTGCAGTCAATCGATGCCAGGCTGCGGTCTCTGGAGAACGCGGGGGCGTCCGCTCCGGTAGTTGCGCCGCTCCCCGCCTCTGCGCCCCTGGTGTCCGTGTTGGAACCGCTGCACACCTTGGCTTCCGCTGTGGCTGTTTCATCGGCAGGTAGGCCGTACATCCCTTCGGGGGCTGACATCACACCCCGCTTGAGGTCACACATTCTTCAAGGCCGGAACATCAACCTTATTCGCCTGATCCTTCCTTCTCCCGAGTGTGATGCGAGCGTCTCCACCAGCGAGCAATATAGCACGGTGCTCCGTTCTGCCGACCCCAGGCTGGCTAGGGACATGTCGATTGGAGAGTTCATGGTTGCTGTAGGAGCCATTATGGTTCACCTATGGGGTTAATTGGGGATTGGTTCATTTGGGTGTGGTCTGTGGTGGTTGTTTTATGTTTGGGCACAGGTGACCTATATTCGGCTCGCCATAGGTGGCGATGGCGGGTCAAAGGCTATTTAGGGTCACAGGCTTCATTGTATGGGAGGCTAGGGTGACGGGAGGTCTTACTGTTTTTACCGCTTTTATACCAAATAAACGGGAACACCCCAAACCGAATACACCCGTCTGGACATTGGTTCTTCAGCGCGTCATAAACTGGATCCCCCGCACCCAGAAGCGACTACGACCGGATGGTCGCTACAAAAGTAAAAACAACGACCTTTTGGAAAAGGTAGAAGCCGTTTTGGATTATTCACCGGGAAAAGTTTGGAGCACAATAGAGCTGGGCCTAGCTGCACGACAAGGCAAAATATCTCATTCAATCATGGATCTATCGCTGTCAGCGCTTCTCAAATACGTTACGAGGCACGACGACAGTGCAGGACGACTTCGGTGAGTGCAGTCACCCTTGTGAAATATTATAGGCTACAGCGTGGACCACAGTGTGATGCCAGGAGGCCTCTTGCCCATTCCAGGATTTGTGCTTGCCGGGCACGGCCAATTATCTTGTGGCTTTCATTCATTCACAGTCGAAAATGTCTGATACGAATATCGATAACTCCGAAACGGAGCCTACTGTCATACAAGGCGAAAAGAGACAAAGGACACTGTCGATAAAGGGTATTGTTTTAGCCATGGAACGGTTACAAAAGGAAAGAAGTGATGTTTTCAAACGCGCAAGCAAAATAAAGGAGAACATAAGAGAGTTATGGTCATCAAATGCAAATGTTTCTATAGTTCAACAACAACTGAAATGCTTTAATACATTGTGCGAAAATGCATCATCTCTACATGACACATTGTTAAAGGATTTTAATTTGCCCATGGATGAAACTCAAACACAGGATGCCTGGTTTCACGTTAAAAGGTCCGCAAACGAAGCATTCATGTGCGAATAGCGCACCTGGTTAAACGAAAATTGAGTTTTGGATGAAGTCACACTAATTGATGTAAATGAAAAGGAATGTAACGAGGACGATGGAAACGTACTAACTGTTGAACATAACATGGTCACCGACGATGTGAATCCTGAAGACAGCGCATCCAACGTATCCGAGCGCTCAAAGTGCAGCTGCACATCACGGTCAAGCACCGCCTCTGCTCACAGGCTGGCAATGGCCGATCAAGCGGCTCTGGCGGAGAAAGCCGCAGTTTTAAAATGGAAACACGAACTAGAGGAGCAAGAGCAAAGACACAGGCTGGAAGCTGAAGGACACAGGCTGGAAGCTGAAAGAATAAGAAAACAAAAGGAACTCATGGAAATGGACGCTGAAATGGTCGCCGCTGCGGCTCGTCTGTCTGTGTTGGAGGGCAGTTCGGTAGGAGGAAGGTCTGACACAAATGGGATGAATTCTTACGTGGGCAAGGGGCTCAAGGAACAAAAACGGACCATGTTTAACCCAAAGTTAAAGGAATTTGTGTCTAAACCTAACGTTACTGCTCCCCCAGCACGTGAGCCAGATGTGAGGCCTAAAATACGCAGCCATCTAAAGTCATATGCACAGGAGAACATACAACACAACAGCAAGTCACAAAGAGATGCCATTCTCAAACATGACTCACGAAGGGAGCCTGGATTGCCTACTTTAAAGCCTCAATCTGTAAATGCCATGTTTAAGCCACCTGTCTCTAATCATCCTGCAGCTTCACATTATAAGGAGTTTAGTGCACCATCACACCAGTCCACTACGCCACACACCACAACTGCACCAGATAACGCCATCTGCATTATTATGCAAAAACAAAATTAAATCACGTCAATGCTTGTACAGCAGCAGTTAGCTGCATCTCTGCCTCAGCGTGACATTCCCATTTTTGATGGCAATCCATTGCAGTGTATTTCATTTATGAGAGCTTTTGAACACTGTGTGGAGGAGAGAACAAACAGCTATCTGGATTGCTTGTATTTCTTGGAGCAATACACCAGGGGGCCACCAAGGGAGCTGGTGAGGAGCTGCATGCACATGCCGTCACAACAGGGCTATCAAAAGGCAAAGGGACTTTTAATGGAACATTTTGGAAATGAATACAAAGTCGCAACAGCATACATGGACACGCTCTTTACATGGCCAATCATAACATCTGAGGATATTCATGCACTGGAGGAATTTTCTCTGTTCTTGAGAGGATGCTGCAACGCCATGTCGGAAATACAGTACATGGAGGAGCTGAACGTACCATCTCATATGAGGCAAGTGATCATGAAGTGGCCCTACAAACTGCGTGAAAGATGGAGATCTACAGCTTGTGACATACAGGAACGGCGAGCTACTTTTACGGACCTGGTTGACTTCCTCGAGCGACAAGTTAAGATCCTGTGTCATCCTCTGTTTGGAGACATCTCCGACAGCAGTCCAAGTCCTGCCATGCAAGGTGCATACAAGAACAGAGTCCAATCCAAGAGTGACATTAAAGGGAGCTTTGCTACATATATCACAACTACAAACAGTACCACAGCCCCACCACCTGTAGCGAGTGCGCAGTTCACGGCCTCCAGGAGCCCTCCTACAGAAGCCTGTCTCGTTTGCGAGCAGCCTCACTCAATGCTTAAGTGTCCAGAACTCACTAGGATTTCTCATGTGGAGAAAATCGAACTCCTTAAGGCAAACGGAGTATGTTTTGGCTGCCTAAACGTTGGCCACATCAGCAGAGAATGTAGGAGTCGGCTCATCTGTGAAAAATGCTGTCTAAAGCATCCCACTATTCTGCATTCGGACAGCAGAGAGCAGCCCGCAAGACCACCAGGAGCTCCAGTGAGCAGTGCACTTGTGTTTCACCAGGCCGATGCTGGTACTGGGGCCGGAGACCAGGAATGTACTCTCTCCATCGTGCCTGTCCAAGTAAAGTCTAAGAAAGGAGGCAAGGTACTGCATACTTATGCCTTCTTAGATCCTGGGAGTACAGCTACCTTCATCACCAGCACACTCATGAACCAGCTGAACATGAGGGGTACAAAGACCAACATTCTGCTGCGCACTATGGGCCAGGAGAAGCTCGTGCCGAGCCACTGTGTCACAGGACTGGAGATCTCTGAGCTGCGAAGAGAGAACTTTGTAGAACTGCCCGAGGTGTATACACAAGAGGCCATTCCTGTCTCAAAGAACAACATTCCCCGTCAGAGGGACATCGAGAAATGGGAATATTTCAAGGACATTAAGATCCCTGAATTGGACGCTGACGTGGAGCTTTTGATTGGCACGAATGCGCCGAAGCTAATGGAGCCATGGGAGATTGTTAATAGCAAAGAAAATGGACCCTATGCCGTAAGGACCCTGTTGGGCTGGGCCATAAACGGACCCTTGAGAGGTGGAGGTGGTAATCAGAGAAGCTGCCCAGCTGTTCATGCTAACAGGATATCAATTGTAAAATTGGAGGAGCTGTTGGTATCTCACTATAACCAGGAGTTTAATGAGAAGGCACTGGAAGAGGAGCACGGGATGTCAGTTGAGGACAAGAAGTTTGTGGAGATCATGGATAAATCAGTATGTGTGCAAGAAGGCCACTACTGTATGGACTTGCCCTTCAAAAAAGACAACATAACCATGCCCAATAACAGGTGTATTGTGGAGCAACGCATGCAAAGCCTCAAAAGAAGACTTGACAGGAACAAGGAATATAAAGAGGAGTATATGGCATTCCTCACTGACCTGATCGATAAAGGCTATGCGGAGGTGGTGCCTTATGAACAGCTGGAGCCTAAGGATGGAAGCGTGTGGTATCTGCCTCATCACGGAGTCTACCACCCAAGGAAAAGGACCTTGCGGGTGGTTTTTGATTGTGGAGCGAGCTATAAAGGCACCTCATTGAACGGCCAGCTTCTACAGGGGCCGGACTTCACCAACTCCCTCTTTGGCATGCTGACAAGGTTCAGAGAAGAGGGCATTGCCCTGATGACAGACGTCCAGGCTATGTTCCATCAGGTGAAGGTGTCAGAGAAACATGTGGACTTCCTCCGCTTTCTGTGGTGGCCGTCAGGAGACACTTCAGTTGGCCCAGTGGAGTACCGTATGAAGGTTCACATCTTTGGAGCTGTCTCCTCTCCTAGCTGTGCTAACTATGCTCTGAGAAAGACTGCAACAGATCATGTGGACAGCTACAGCAAGCAGGTGACCGACACCATTTACAACAACTTTTATGTGGACGACTGTCTGAAGTCTGTGGCCACAGAGCAAGAAGCAATGCAGCTAGTGGCAAAGCTAACTGACCTTTGCTCTAGGGGAGGATTTCAGCTGCTGAAGTGGACAAGTAACAGCCGGTTGGTGTTGTCATCTATTTCGAAGGAAAGGCGCTCTAAACCGACAAGACTGCTGCACCTGGAACAAGACAGCTTGCCTGTGGAGAAGGCTCTGGGCCTGAGCTGGTGCGCAGACAGTGATACTTTCACCTTTCAGCTTGCAGTGGAAAGAGAACCTCACACCAGGCGTGGCATTCTGTCAATGGTCAGCTCCATTTATGACCCACTAGGCTTCCTGGCACCATACACTCTGCTCCCCAAGCTGCTGCTGCAGGAAATGTGCAGACAAAATCTGTCCTGGGACGATCCTGTTCTTCAGTCAATGGCACAGTGTTGGACAGCATGGATTCAGGATTTGGACAAGATAGCAGAATTTAAAGTGAGGCGCTGCATCAAGCTCAGTAGCTTTGAAGGACCCCTGGAGGCTCAGTTGCATCATTTTGCCGATGGCAGTAATCATGGATATGGGACAGTGTCTTACCTGAGGATGCAGGACAAGAGAGGAGAAGTGCACCTGGCATTCATGTTGGGAAAGGCCAGAGTGGCTCCATTAAAGCAGACAACAATTCCCCGCCTGGAGCTCATCGCCGCTGTTCTGGCCGTCAAGGTGGACAGGATGTTGAAGAAGGAGCTGTTACTCCAGCTGAACAGCTCATGCTTTTGGACAGACAGTCAGACGGTGCTGAAATACATCAATAATAGCACCAAACGATTTCACACCTTCGTGGCAAACAGAGTGGCTGCAATAAGAGAGGCCACAGACGTGTTTCAGTGGAGGTACATTGGCTCCAAGTTCAATCCAGCTGATGAAGCCTCCAGAGGGCTGAATGCAGACAGCTTTATGGCCTGTCAGAGGTGGATACATGGCCCTGACTTCCTCAGGATGCCACAGCAGGAGTGGCCAGAGCCCTTTGGATCCCAGCCTGTTTCATCTGAGGATCCAGAGGTAAGGAGGGACATCCTGGTAAACGCTATTGGTACAGAAGCAGAAGATTCCACCACTAGTTTGGTGCAATATTTTTCAAACTGGACCAAACTAAAGACCACAGTTGCTTGGTTCCTCAAAATAAAGGACATCCTGCTGGACTTAAGCAGAAAAAGGAAAGAACTGGTGTCTGTTCTCCCCCCTGTCAACTCCTCTACCGCAGCTGTTAGGATAGAGGAGGAGATGCGGAAATCCAGAGCTGCGGTTGGGAAGCAAACACTGTCAGTGAGTGATCTCTCTAGAGCAGAAACTGCCATCATCTGCCACAGTCAGCATGCAGCCTTCAGAAGAGAAATTGGTGATTTACAGGGTGGAGCAGTTGTTGTCAAGAGCAAGAGTGACATTTATAGGCTTGATCCAGTGCTACGCCATGGTTTACTGAGAGTGGGTGGTAGGCTCAGTCGCTCAGCCTTACCCGAAGAGCAGAAACATCCTGTAATTCTCTCCAAAGGCCAGCACGTTTCTAAACTCATCCTGCGACACATACACCATCAGCTTGGTCATGCGGGAAGAAATTATATGCTCTCAGCCGCCAGGAGGAGATACTGGATCACTAGTGCCAACTCAGCCTGCAGAAAGATCATCTCGGAATGTGTTGTTTGCAGACGCCACCGAGGACAACCGTCAGAGCAGAAGATGGCTGATATGCCAAAGGAGCGTACCTGTTCCGACCTGCCACCTTTCACCAACGTGGGTGTGGACTATTTCGGGCCTATCGAGGTTAGAAGAGGACGAGCGATGGTCAAACGATATGGAGTCATTTTTACATGCATGGCCAGCCGAGCTGTGCATCTGGAGGTGGCTCATTCCCTTACAACTGACTCCTGCATCAATGCCATCAGACGCTTTATATGTCGGAGAGGCCCTGTGCGTCAGATGAGGTCTGACAATGGCACAAATTTTGTTGGTGCACAGCGTGAGCTGAGGAAGGCTTGGGCAGCTGTGGACCACACAAAAATACACCAGGCTTTATTGTCAAAGGAGATTGACTGGGTTTTCAACCCACCTGCGGCGTCCCATCATGGAGGGGTGTGGGAGCGTCTCATTAGAATGGTCCGGAAGGTGCTGTTTTCAGTCTTACAACAGCAGACACTGGATGATGAAAACCTGAACACCATCTTCTGCGAGGTAGAAGCTATCCTCAATGACCGCCCCATTACAAAGGTTTCAGAGGATGTGAATGACTTAGAGGCTCTTACCCCGAACCACATTCTGCTCCTGAAAGGGTCACCTGTGCTCGCTCCTGGTGCCTTTGAAGAAAGTGACCTGTACATCCGGAAGCGCTGGAGGCAGGTGCAGTATCTCTCAGATCTGTTCTGGAAGAGATGGTCCAGAGAGTACTTGCCTCTGCTGCAGGAAAGGCAGAAGTGGTCCAAACCTCAAAGAAACTATACCACTGGTGACATTGTGGTGGTGATGGATCACGCTTCTCCTCGCGGTTCCTGGATCTTAGGAAGAGTTACTAACACTTTCCCGGATAAAGATGGACTAGTGCGGGCGTTACAACTCAAGACTAAATCCGGACAGCTGCAAAGACCCATCTCTAAGATATTCCTTCTGCAAGAAGCTGTCTGAAGGAGATTAGAAGATGGATGGAGCTGCACGCTAAGGGCTCCTATTTTGGTGTCGGGTGAATTGTGCTGTCTACACAATTGGGGCCGGTGTGTAGGAGCCATTATGGTTCACCTATGGGGTTAATTGGGGATTGGTTCATTTGGGTGTGGTCTGTGGTGGTTGTTTTATGTTTGGGCACAGGTGACCTATATTCGGCTCGCCATAGGTGGCGATGGCGGGTCAAAGGCTATTTAGGGTCACAGGCTTCATTGTATGAGAGGCTAGGGTGACGGGAGGTCTTACTGTTTTTACCGCTTTTATACCAAATAAACGGGAACACCCCAAACCGAATACACCCGTCTGGACATTGGTTCTTCAGCGCGTCATAAACTGGATCCCCCGCACCCAGAAGCGACTATGACCGGATGGTCGCTACAGTTGCTTTCGGGATTTTCCGTGACGTGGTGTGTTCCGTGTTTCCCCTTCGACGGGTGGAACTTGACGCCTACATGGATCTTATTGGGGACCTGAATTTGCGCTACGGAAAATCCTTGTTTTACCAATACCATAAGGAATTCTCCAGCAAGGCTGCTCGATATATTTCCGCTTCCAATGTGTTGCTGAACTGGTCCGTGCTGGACACTGAACTGCTGGTAATGTTGGTCGGGGGCACCCAGGCCGTGTCTTGCTTCACGTGCGGGGGCTTGGGGCATCTTGCTCCTCTATGTCCGCTGGTTCCGTTTCTTCCGGGGGATCCCGGGTCCCAGCCTCGCGCTCGCGGGCTTGGTGCTCCAATCGTGAAGGCGCCCGTAGAGGTTCGTGGCCGTAAGATGCCCGCTGCTTCCAGGAAGGTTATATGCAATAATTTCAATGAGAGTGTGTGCTCGTATAGCAATTGTCAATTCCTTCATATCTGCAGCGGCTGTCAGGAGGCCCATCCGTGGTCTGTGTGCCCACGTCGGGGCCGCCCTCAGCGAGGGCGTCGTGGTGGTCCGAACTAACGGCCGAGCACCCTTCCACCCCAATAAATGTTTCTGCACTGGCCTTCGAACTCTCGTTCCATCCAGATACTGTGTTCGTTGATCATCTGCTCACTGGTCTGACTCAAGGATTCAGGGTGGGGGTTTTGGTTCCCTTGTCTTCATCTCTGGTTTTAGGGAACCTTCAGTCAGCGCTGCGGGAGCCTGTCGTCGTTTCCCAGCTGCTGGCCCGCGAGTGCAGTAAGCGCTACGTGATAGGCCCGTTCGACTCGTCCCCGTTTCCGTTATTTCGCAGCAGTCCTCTCGGCGTCGCTACGCGGAAATATTCGGGCAAGAAACGCCTAATTCTGGATCTATCTGCTCCTCGCTCCGGTCTCGTTCCCGGCGTGAACGGGCTCATTCCCCTCGAGCCGTTCTCTCTCCACTATGCCACTGTGGACCACGCCATCACACATCAAGATGGCTGGGCCCGGTGCCTGGCTTTCCAAAGCCGACATCACCGACGCATTCAAAATCGTCCCCGTTCACCCGTCCCAATGGCACCTGCTCGGGATGAAATGGGAGAATCGGTTTTATTTCGCCGTGCGCCTCCCGTTCGGGAGCAGGAGCAGCCCCTCGATTTTCAATCGGGTTTCCGAGGCCCTTTGCTGGATCCTTTTAAATCGGGTCCGGGTACCCGCGTTGCTCCATCTCTTGGACGATTTTTTGTTGGTTGATCCTCCGCACGATGCGTCCGGCGGTTCCCTGTCGCGGTTAAAAATCCTTTTTCGCGGGCTGGGTGTTCCCCTTTCCGACGAGAAGACTCTCGGGCCGGCCACTCGCCTCGAGTTTCTGGGCATCACGCTGGACACGGTCGAGATGGTAGCTTCCCTGCCGGCCGAGAAACTCGAGCGTGCATGCGGCATGGCTCGGTCTCTCGTGGAGTCTGCGGTTTTGACTAAGCGGCAGCTGCTGTCTCTCCTCGGGCATTTTAATTTCGCCATGCGCGTAATTCCCCAGGGTCGGTCCTTCATTTCCCGGTTAATTAATTAATTAAATCTTTATTTAAAAGGGACAATGTACAGTTAGAACATAAATGTTGCCATTTGATGCACTATACCAGATTATATCTTTAAGATAATTTGCATCTGTAGTCCCTTGGCAGGTCACAAAAATACAACACAGTAACAAGACAGATTATTAGTATACAGCAGGGGTGTCAAACTCAAATACCCAGTGGGCCAAAATGTAAAACCTGAACAAAGTCACGGGCCAACATTGAACAAATTAACCTTTTAAATTGGACCCAAACAAGTTTTGCTTTAACATTGAATATGGAACAAGCATCGCTTATTACCATACAATATATAATTTAATAGTGGAGACATGCAAAATCGAATTTCAAATGAAAAAACACATCAATGGCATTCATTTATTAAATAAATAAAATTTAAATAAAAATGGTATGCCTCTTTTCTATTTGCAGCCTTCTGATTTAAATACCAAAATAAACTTTTTCCACCGGCTAATAATCTTACAAATAAAATGATAATAAATCAATAAACCATTCAAGCCCATGCCTTGTAGCAAGAAAAAGTGCATAAAGAACCTGTCAGTACCTGGCATCTCTTCTTGGATGCTAGTTCATCAATGTCTGGGCTCAAGCTCTGAGCTGAAGAAATCCTCAGTATCGAGCGAAGATGTTCATCAGTCAGACGTCTCCTGTGAGTTGTTTTGGTCATCTTCATCGAGGAGAAAAGTTGCTCGCATAGATAAGTGCTGCCGAACATGGAGAGCATCTGAGCAGCTTGGGTGCGGAGCTGAGGCATTGTGTCAGGGATGAACTGTGGAAACTGTGCGGCGCCCACAGCATCATACTTTGACTTCAGCGTGTCGTTGCACTGGAGTTCAATCAGCTCCATTTGGATGTTGGTTGGTGCATTTTCCACATCAACTGCGAAGGGATTACTAAGCAGTTCAAACTTGCATTTTTGGGCATCGAAGTCGGCAAATCGCCGGCTAAACTCAGCGGCGAGAACACTGAGTTTTTCAGCAAACTGTGCGCATGGGAACACGGCGGGAGAGATCTGCGCTTTTATGGATTGGCAGCAGGGAAAATGGCAAGGGTTTCCTTGCAGCATCTGATTCTCCCACAGGCACAGTTTAGTTTTGAAGGCCCTCACTGCAGCGTACATGTCTGTGATGATGCGGCCCCGCCCCTGAAGCTGCAGGTTCAGCGCATCGAGATGGCTCGAGATGTCACAGAGAAAGGCCAGCTCACACAGGAACTTTTGCTCCCGGAGCTCTGCTGTATCCTTCCCTTTGGTTTCCAGGAATTGACATATTTCCTCACGCAGCTCGAAACATCTGTTCAGTACTTTTCCTCTGCTTAGCCATCTCACCTCTGTGTGATACGGCACGTCTGCGTATTCCGAACCACACTCCTCCAGAAAAGATTTAAACTGGCGGTGATTTAGACCTTTGGCTCTTATAAAGTTAACTACCTGTGTTACTGTGGTCATAACATGTTCCATCTTTAGGGCTTTGGCACACAGTGCTTCCTGATGTATGATGCAGTGGTAAACAGTTAGCTCACCTGCACAGTTCTCTTCCCGCATCTTCTCCCGAACCCTGCCCACCAGTCCACTCTTTTTACCGCACATCGCTGGCGCACCATCTGTCGTTAATCCAACGAGTTTATCCCACGGCAGCTTTATTTCAGTTACACATTTGGAAACCTCCTCAAAGATTTCCTTTCCTGTGGTTGTGCCATGCATTGATTTGAATCCCAATAGCTCCTCCGTAACACACAGATTTGAGTCCACTCCACGGATGAAGACTGACAGCTGAGCAGTATCAGATGCGTCGCAGCTCTCATCCACAGCGAGGGAGAACGCAACAAAATCTTTTCCCTTTTCCATCAGCTGGTCATACAGATTGGTGGCAAGATCACATGTGCGATCAGCTACTGTGTTCCTGCTCAGGCTCACGTTTAAAAATGCTTGTTT
This sequence comes from Mallotus villosus, assembly GCA_903064625.1. NCBI lineage: Eukaryota > Metazoa > Chordata > Actinopteri > Osmeriformes > Salangidae > Mallotus > Mallotus villosus. Next base: position 34,281 of record CAEFZP010005680.1, read on the forward strand.
TTTCTCTGGGCATACGAGGTCACAAACCTTCATCATGCACTTTTTCATGAACTCTCCCTCATTAAAGGGCCGGGCTGATTTTGCGATCTCTGCTGCCACTATATAACTAGTCTTTACAGCAGCCTCGCTTTGTGATGTGGCTTTTTTAAACATATTCTGTTGTGAAACCAAACTTCTTTTCATCTCCTCTACTTTCTGGCTCCTTTGATTAATGTCCAGGTCCTTGTATTTGTCATGGTGTTTCGTTTCATAGTGTCGTCTAATGTTGTACTCCTTACTTACAGCCACGTTGACTCCACAAACAAGACAAACAGGTTTGTCTTTTACATATGTAAACAGATATTCTGCCTCCCACTTGTCCAGAAAGCTCCTGTTTTCTGCCTTTCTTTTCGCCATTTTTGGGAAGGGTTAGCTCGCTGACAGTTGACAGTTGCAGAGGAGAGAGCGTTTCTGGGTCCTGTCCTGATTGGCGCGCGAAAACAGCAGAGCATTATGGGATTCGTAGTATTAGTGGTGAATGCGCTGTATAATACCGGCGGGCCAGCTCTAGTAGTAATTTGGTATTGTCTCGCGGGCCAAATATAATTACCCCGCGGGCCAAATTTGGCCCGCGGGCCAGAGTTTGACACCCATGGTATACAGGGATAAAACACCACAACAACATGGCTACACACGTCTGCGTGCAACTCCCCCCACCTTCCTCATCCCACCCACGCCCACACACACAAAAACAAGTCTAAGGACCAAATTAGTGGTTGCAGAGCTGAGCAGCTTTTAACAGATTTTTTAGGTTAGATTTGAAGACTCTGAGAGAGCTACTGCCCCTTACGGCGTCAGGTAAGGTATTCCACTGGTTTGTGGCTCTTACAGAAAAAGCAGATTGCCCCGCTACAGTGCGGCGAAATGGTATGGTACAATCTCGTATGGAGGATATTCTAGTGGATCTGATGGAATTTGACGAGCGAGCGTGGACAAAAACACATAATGACTGTGGGGCCAAACCATTTAAAATTTTATAGACCATACACAAATTGATGAATAACCTAAAATTCTCAAAGCTCAATAACTCATGTTTCTCAAGTATCCTACAATGATGATAACGAATTGGCTTTTTGTCCAGTGTTTTTAAGGTTTGTTTGTATAAAGACTCCAGAGGTCTCAAAGTAGATTCACCAGCCTGCCCCCAGCAGGTGATACAATATGACATGCGGGACAAAATCATGGCGTGCATAAATATCTTGGCTGCATCCTGAGAGAGACAATTTCTGATGTGTTTAAAATTAACTAAATTGTATTTTATGGTTTTAACCATTTTTTTGACATGTTTCTTAAATTTTTTATTTGGATCCAGAAACAGGCCAAGATATTTAAATTCAGTAACTATATCAATTCGTTCACCTTTAATGAGAATCTCAACATCAGGGATTTGTACCATGGTTTTAGAAAAAAACATACATTTTGTTTTGTTTACATTTAAACTCAAACATGATTGATCAAACCAAAGAGTGATTCTCTCCAGTGCAGTTGTTAACTTAGCAGCTGCTAAGTCAGCTGTTTTAGCATGTACATGAACAACAGTGTCATCTGCATACATCTGCAGATCGACGTCAGCACACTGTTCAGCAAGATCATTAATATAAAGACTAAATAATAAAGGACCTAATACCGAGCCTTGTGGGACTCCCATAGTACATGTCCTGTAACTGGACTGTGCATCACAGACTTTAACACATTGCCTCCTGTTTGATAAATATGACGACATCCAAGCCAGAGCTCTAGGTGAAAAATTAATTTTAGAAAGTTTTGATATTAAGACACTGTGGTTAACTGTATCAAATGCTTTACGCAGGTCTAAAAATACAGCACCAACTACTCCGCCTTTATCGAGCCGTGATTTAATTTGCTCTATTAAATGTAAGGAGGCAGTCTCGGTTGAATGGTTCGCTCTAAAACCAAATTGCATACAATGTAGACCAAAATTGCTGGTGTTAAGAAATGAGGTCAGTTGTTCAATGACAACCTTTTCAGCAATTTTTGAAAATACTGGCAGTATGCTTATAGGTCGATAGTTACTAGCTTCAAGGCGGTCTCCAGATTTAAAAACAGGTGTGACAATGGCACATTTCCAGTCATCAGGAAAAAGACTACGTTTAAAAGAGAGATTAATTAGGTGAGTGACAGGACAGGATAAAATATCCTTATGTGACTTAACAAACTTGGTGTCAAAGTGAAAAGCATCTCTAGATTTTGAGCTTTTCAGAGAGCTGATGATTTTTTGTACTTGTGACACATTTGTTTCTACCAGTTCAAAGACCGGGGCTGTTTTATCTAGTGGAGCAACATCCAGTTGGATGTTCTTGTTGGAAATTTTTTCCCAAGTTCACATACAGATTCAAGAAAAACATTATTAAGAGCAGAAGCAACAACACGATTATCTTCAATTAACTCTCCCTGTACTTTTAATATAAGATCTCCAATAGATTTGTGGTTTCTCCTTGTGAGATCATCAATATTTTCCCATATCAATTTAATGTTGCCTCTTGCCTCATTTAAAATATTGACATAAAATCGGGATTTAGCTGATCTTAGTTCTTGGATAACTTTGTTCCTCAAACCTTTATAAACCAGCATATCAATTTCTCTTCTAGTTTTAATTGCCTTCCTCAGTGCAGCATCTCTAGTTCATCAGCTTCCATAAATTCTCATTGAACCAAGGTAAATTATTTTTGTTTTTAAATTGTGTCTTGACACTCACACTAAATCTCTCTTTCACAGAATTAATTTTGTGAGTTAAAGTGTTACACCCATAGTTCAGATCATCAGAGGATAATACATCATCCCAATTCAAACTGTTAATTTCACTTGCAAATTCTTCTTGTTTAGCTTTCGGTATGCACTTGCCGATTTTTGTCTTATTTGCTGTGTTCCTAAATCTATTTTTAGACAGTTTTCTAGCACACAGAGTTAAATTATGGTCAGATAGGCCGGTAATTAAATTATAACTTTTCGTTATTCTTGCTGCTCTGTTAGTAAATATCAAGTCAATTTGTGTACTTGAGCATTTTGTAATCCTAGTTGGGCCTTTTACTAGTTGTTCTAAGTGGAATTTTTCGGTAATCATTTTTAATTTTTTCCTTTTGGATTTATCCTCCCAATTCACATTTCATTTCATTTATTGTTTATTTAGCAGGGACAGTGCACAATATACAATTGAGCCAGATTATAGCCACATGGCTAATTTTCGTCTGTAGTCCCTGGACAGGAATTGGTGTTAAGCTAAAAACAAAAAGGATTAAAATGAATAATAATACAAGAATTTGATAATACAATTAAAAGGTGCCCAATGTGCAAATATAGGCTCACAATATTGCATGACCAAGAAGAAGAAGAAGAAGGCTAGTTAAAAGAATACACCAAAACAAGATGTATAATAAAGTAAACATAAAACACCAAACATGAGATAAATGACTAAAAATGTTCACATCGCTGCCCTGTTTTTAGCCATTTCTTGAGACCTGATTTAAAACTACTGAGTGTGTTGCTTTGCCTAATACCTACAGGAATACTGTTCCATAGCCCTGTTGTTTTTACAGAAAAGGCACTTTGACCAAAAGTGGTCCTTCTAAACACACTTAATGAGTCCCCTCTAGATGATGCTCTTGTGTTGTTTTCTGCTCTACTCAGACTCACACATTTCTTAAGAGGGGGGGGAGCAAGATCATTTACAATTTAAAAAAATAAACAGCAGTTTGAAAAAGAAATAAAATTGTCCAGACTAAATAAACCATACTTCTGTATGATGGGACAGTGATGGTATAAATTAGATTTTTTGTCCAGAATTTTAAGAGCCTTTTTATAGGATTTGCGAATCAGTGACAGGGCAGTTGTATTTGCTTGGGACCAGGTGGTCAAGCAATATGAGATGTGAGTTAAAATCATTGAGTGGAAGTAAAGTTTCGCTGCCTCTGTGGTCAACTGATTCCTTATTATCTTAAAATGTACGAGGTTCATTTTAACTCGACCATTGACCTTTTTGATATGTTTTTTAAAACTTAAATGGGAGTCAACAATGACCCCTAAGTATTTAAAATCCTCTACTACCTTGAGCCTTTCTCCCTTAACAAATATGTCTGGCTCTTGAGTGGTCTTTTTGCGTATAGTGAAATACATGCAAACTGTTTTTGACGTATTAAGTGTCAAACAAGAATTATCCAACCAGTCCGCTATCTTACTCAATGCTGCATTGAGTTTGTATGCTGCGTGTTGTTTTGTTTTTGCATATGCGTATATCACTGTGTCATCAGCATACATTTGAATGTTTACATCAGGACAAACTAAGGGAAGATCATTTATATACATACTGAACAATAGAGGGCACATTAAAATCACCCATAAGCAGTAGTTCTTTGTTGTGATTGCACTCATTCAAGACTTCAGCAAGTTGATCATAAAAAGTGTCATCTGCAGAAGGAGGCCTATAGACACCTATAATGTTAAAAGACATTTGTTTAGACAAAATGATTTTTATCCCAACATATTCCAAAGTGCTACCCGCTTTATAAACCTCGCGCTCACATTTAATGCCTTCTCTTACATAAAAAAGCACCCCCCCCTCCCCTTCCATCTGGTCTGTCTCGTCTAAAACATTGATATCCAGGCACTGTAAATACACTTGAGGGAGTAGACTGTTTCAACCACGTCTCAGTCAGACAAAGAAAGTCCATATTTGAGTCAGACAGAAGATGAATTAGCTGATTGCTTTTTGGAGTAATGCTCCTGATGTTGAATTGTCCGCCGAATAACCCCCTTGGTTTCAGCTTCGGGTCCCACAAAACTTTCGCATGATTGACAGTTTGAAAAGTTTTGAATAACCTCTGTCTCTTCACTGCGGGGTTACAACGCGCAGCGGAATCGTCAGCAGATTTAGTAGGACACACAGTGGACCTATCAAGGTCTCCACAGTCCAGGAACGATAAGTTATTCATTAAGTCACCATGTCCGAGATTTAAATTATAATTGGAGAAGCCCGACTGAGGGGGTTCATGCTCACTCACCACCGGTAGCGTGGTGCGTTCTTCGGACTCTCTGCGGTTTTTTACCGATGCCGCGCCGTCCGTTGGTTTTGGGGGGTTTTTATCAGGAGCAGTGGTTTGCTAGCCCCTGGCCCCACGACTTCGCTGCGCCCGGTGCCTCTTCTGCTTTGTACGAGATCTACCCCGTCGTGGTCGCTTGCTACCTGTGGGGCCAGTCATGGCGTCGTAAGCGCATAGCCGTGCTGTGCGATAATCAGGCCGTGGTGAGCATTATAAACAAGGGCCGCTCTCACTGCCCGCTCATCATGCCTTTCATGAGACGCATCACATGGTTGTCCGTACAATACAACTTCATCCTCACAGCTCGTCACGTTCCTGGCCATGATAATGTTATTGCTGATTCTTTGTCCCGTTCCAAATTCCAGGTGTTCAGGGAGCTGTGCCCGTACGCCAGCCAGTGGCCCCTAGCTGTCCCCCCCCTTGCGTCGCTGGTCCTAGATTAGGAGAGCACTCCCTACAAGCATATGTAGAGGTAGCGAAAGGGTATATGAGGAAGGGTTTGGCTGCGTCCACCCTTAAATCGTACGATTTTGCTTGGAAAACGTACGCTATGTTCTGTATGTCATTGTCTGTCCCTTCGGTACCCGTGTGTGTGAACGTGGTGTGTGCTTTCGTGTGTCACTGCACTGATGTTCGGCACTTCCAGCCACGATACATTAAAGGTCTGGTAGCGGGTATCCAGTTCAATGCCAGATGCCTTGATCCTGCGTTCCCCAGCCTTTTCACCAATCCAGCTGTCAAATTACTGTTCAAGGGCATAGGGAAAGTGTTCCCCGCTAAAGTTGACGATAGACTCCCATTTACGCTGTCTATTCTGCACGCCATGCTCTCCGTGCTCAGACGCGGGTGTTTTTCCCCTTACATCGATTCCCTTTTGGATTGTACGTTTTCTATGGCGTTCTATGGGTTTTTACGGTGCGGGGAATTCACAACTCGGTCTAATGTGTTTAATCCTGCTACTGATGTGTGTGTTTCTGATTTAACATTTCACCCTGACTTCTTCAATCTGCTTCTTAAACATTCCAAAACCGGAGGTTCCTGCAAGTCATCGTTGCTAACACAGGGGGTCCTTACTGTCCTTTCTCTTCAATGCTCAAATATGTCAAGATGAGGCCCCCCTCCGGTCTACTCTCCCCACTATTTATTACGCCTACAAATAATCCCATGTCTCAATCTTGGTTCAGCCACCATTTATCTCAGGTCGTAGCCAAATGCGACCTCCCCTCTGGAAAGTATTCAGGCCATTCATTTAGAATAGGCGCTGCCACGTCCGCTGCTCTGCAAGGGGTGTCTACTGCGTCTCTGCAGCAGCTGGGACGCTGGTCTTCTTCAGCTTACTCGTCTTACATCCGTCCGGATTCTGCTGCCATCATAGAGGCCCAAAGATCGCTACGACCTTAACGGTTCGGTGAGTACTTGCAAATAACTGGTGGCGGTGTCGTTACCGTGTCTCTCGGTAAACTGTCTCGGTCACTGGGGGTGTTTTCAGGCTCGATGCTCACGTTGCCTGCGGATCAGCGACTCGGTTCTGTGCGTAACTGAGGTTCCCTGTTTCCTGCCCCCTGGCTGTATAATCACAGAGCGTCTGTCCTCCAACCATCATGGCGGGGACGTAAGGCGTCTTACTCCACCTTCCTTCCTCACGAGGATCATTGCACCCCAGCCGTCATAAGGCGCCGTCATAAGGCTGATCACACACTCAGGGCTTCGGCCCGTTAGTCTACATAGGTCATGTAGATGAGGCTAGGTTTCTCCAGCCAGGTGCACATGGGGCTGTCACATAGACTCAAGGGGCGTCGGCCCTATAGCACATCTAGACCTACGTAAATGAGGCTAGGTTTCTCCAGCCAGATGCACATGGGGCTGTCACATAGACTCAGGGGCGTCGGCCCTATAGCCTACATAGACCTACGTAGATGAGGCTTGGGTTTCTCCAGCCTGTGCACATGGGGCTGTTCACATAGACTCAGGGGCGTCGGCCCTATAGCCTACATAGACCTACGTAGATGAGGCTTGGGTTTCTCCAGCCAGTGCACATGGGGCTGTTCACATAGACTCAGGGGCGTGCGCCCTCTAGCCGATCAAGCCGGCGATCAGCCATGAGGCTTTCAAAAGGCTTTTCAGCTTTCAATTCTGAGGGCGTCGGACCTCGAGGCAGAATTCCGATAGCATAAGGGAGGTCGGCCCTTCGCACATTCCCATTCATGCACTAGGGCTCGGCCTCTGGCCTGAAGGCTACAGCCACCATCATTGCTCGCTTGCCTCGGCATGTCTGTATCGGAAAAGTCTACGGACTTTTCCGTGCCTTCACTTCTCCTGGAGTATCCGTCCCGGGTATGTATGCTTTTAGCCTAGGTCATACGGTATAGCTACTCTGGTACAGGTCACGGTCTCCTATAGGTGCTGTGCACCCATGTCGGTCGCTATCCGTGTTGTGTTTGTGTTGCTTATTCCCCAGCGGCGTCATGGTCCTTTCAGGTTGGTGAGTATGTTTTTCGTTGGTCTATATTTTTCTAACATATAACTTTTGGGGATTCTTCTTCGGGCGTTGGGCAGGCGCCCGTTGATTTATATAATTCCCCGTGGGGTCCAAGCTCCAAACACTGTAGTACATTTCTTATTATGTAATAAATGTATTCAATCTTCCCAGGTCTCTCCTGATTGAAATGAAGCCCAGCGCAAGTTCAGTCAGGCAAGACCGATCCCTGCGCACGGGTTAATCGTAGTGTACACTACCCACTTCCCCCCGCTAAGATCGCCCTTTCTTTCCTTTCGTCCCTGGTAGGGCGGTCACTGGGGGTCAGGTCGATTAGCGATCTCTGGGGGTCAGGGTGATTAGCGCTCTCGCTAAACAAGCAATTGCATCACATGATCCGTGCCTTTAAATACGATTCTCTCCCTGTGTAGTTTGTCCATGCTTTCAAGTGCGCGACCCTCCACCTCCCCGTCGCCACCCGGTTCCTGTATGAGTCTTCGGCTTGTCTGGTCGTCGGCTGTCGCCACCGCCACCGGTGTCTGGACTCCGTGAGGGGATTCTTCTTCGGGCGTTGGGCAGGCGCCCGTTGATTTATATAATTCCCCGTGGGGTCCAAGCTCCAAACACTGTAGTACATTTATTATTATGTAATAAATGTATTCAATCTTCCCAGGTCTCTCCTGATTGAAATAGGCTAGGCAGAAAGGGCTAGAAATAAAAGGTGTCACGTGTTTATTTATTTATTTGTATGATGAAAAGCTTGTCACCAAGTCACTTCGACTCACCACGAGCCCGAACTCGTAGCAACAGGAGGGGTCACAATGAATGAATGAATTAATATATATTCCTGTACATTTCTAAGTGCTATAAGAATTGTCTAAAAAATAATGGAAAACGTGCGTCTGAGCTCGACAAATGTGTCAGAAAAGAGAGCTGCTCACTTGTCCTCTCTTCGGGCGTTGGGCAGGCGCCCGTTGATTTATATAATTCCCCGTGGGGTCCAAGCTCCAAACACTGTAGTACATTTATTATTATGTAATAAATATATTCAATCTTCCCAGGTCTCTCCTGATTGAAATAGGCTAGGCAGAAAGGGCTAGAAATAAAAGGTGTCACGTGTTTATTTATTTATTTGTATGATGAAAAGCTTGTCACCAAGTCACTTCGACTCACCACGAGCCCGAACTCGTAGCAACAGGAGGGGTCACAATGAATGAATGAATTAATATATATTCCTGTACATTTCTAAGTGCTATAAGAATTGTCTAAAAAATAATGGAAAACGTGCGTCTGAGCTCGACAAATGTGTCAGAAAAGAGAGCTGCTCACTTGTCCTCATCCCAAAAGAAAGGATGAAACAATGCTTCTTGCACCGTGGGTCGCTTCTTTGGCTCCTTATTGATCATCCACTCAATGAGGTCTCTTGCCATCCTGTCGTCAACGTGCTCCAGATTGTACTTTCCTTCATGAATGTTGTACTCACAACGGAAACCATCTCCAAATGGGTGGTGTCCACCTGACAGGATGTAATATATCAACATCCCAGCCACCTGGAAATAACAAATTTAAAGAAAACCAAGCAATCAACATACAGCTAACTATTTAAAATGTGACATCAAAGAAATGAACAGATGTTGAAAGAACCTGGATATCAGTGCTCCTCTTATATGCTGTTTTGTCGCTGTCGTCTAAAGTTTCTCTGGCCTTCCAACACTTCGTTCCTGCACTGCTCGTGCGAAGTGTTGTTTGTCCTTTTGGAAAACGTCGACTTATCCCAAAATCTGACAATCTCGCTTTGTCCGTGGTGTCTAAAAACAAAACAGTATCAAATAATTAAGAATAACATTAACAGTAGGCCTACTAGCACAAGGAACACTGTTCTTTAGAGTTTTTCCATTTAAAAACAGACAATACGCTTTGAGAAGATTACCGTTATCATGTTACTCATTTTATAGTATGCAATACATTTAATTTAGATAATTTAACCATCAACTTTTATGTTTGGTCTTACCTATCAAAACGTTCTGTGGCTTGATATCCCGATGTAGAATAGTGTGACAATGAAGCACTTCCAGACTATGCAGTAACTCATGTGCACATTTCTTCAGTACAATGGGTCGTTTGTTTGAAATGTCATCCTTGATGTATTCTTCCAAGGTACGTTCACAAAGTTGAAGAATAATATAACCAAAGTTTACATCTTCTGCAAAGTCTACATATCTGACAATACAGGAATGGTCCAAATGTGGAAGATGTAAGGATCCTTTCTCATTTTTGAGAGCTTCGTAGTTTCGACTTGGACATTCTCTTGACAGCTAGTTCTGTGCCATCATCCCCGAGGCCCAGGAACACCTCTGTACCGTCACTTCCTTTTGCTATGCGATATTCTCCAGTATTCACATACGTGAGGTTACCTACTTTAGTGACTTCACTGTCGTCCATTTGGGCTAGTCTCTCCAACTTGGTACTCCAACGCCTGCTGATTTCAACCCACCTCCGTGGTTGTGGTGTTTTGGTGGAGTGAAATGGCTCAGTGCTCAAAAGAGCAGAGTCTTCAACAGGACTTGAGTAGGTGGAACAGACGGTGTTGTCTTCATCTTTCATCTCCTGGATTTCCGACTTCTTGTTCTTTTTGGTTGTGATTGATGACCATTTGAACCGCCGCCTGTGTGGCTTGAAACTGTGGCAGATGATTGAGTGTTCCCACAGCACCTTCAGTTTGTCTTCAAGTATTCTACCCATAGCCATTCTTGCACATGTGAGAAGTTCCTTTGGCACTGAACTTATTCCAAATGATGAAGTGATGCATTCAAACGAAAGCAAGTTTGCACATGTGCCAATTTCTACGTTTTCTAACTTCACAAAAGGGGATCGCATACAGTACTCTCAGAACGAGTAGTTGATCATGTGCTATCTCTGTGTGGGAGAGAAGTTTGAGAAGTATTTGGACTATCTTGACTGCAGTGCAATTGTTTTCCTTACTAATTTCTGTCAAAACGTCCAATTGCATCTTGCACATAAAAGTCCAGATTGTTGGTTTCTTTCAGCCACGTCATGCATTTCCGTTGGTACTCCTTCTCCATGTAATCAGGCCCAGCCACGCAAAATAAAGCATCGATCATATTCAAGTGGGTTTGGGGGTTCTCTTCAAGCAAATGTCGGTCGAAGACAGTAAAAACCTCACTTGGCTTTTTTCATCGCACTGTCATCTCCATGTCCCAGTGACGTTTTATTATGCTGAATTTTTGGTCACCAGACGAGGCTAAATTATTGATAAGGGTTGTCATTTTAATAACAACGTCTCTATTTGGATGTCTCAGCATAACCGCTCCAGAGTCGAGGAGAATCTTCCCAATATCCTCTCGGTCACGATCTGCAGCCGTGTGAAGTGGTGTAAACAATTTACGAAGCCCATTGACATTGACACCGTTCGGATCGGCTTTCGCATCGAGTAGTCTTCCCACTATCTCCACTGGAGCATTGTGCATACGGCATAATGCAGAGGTGTCCACCCACGCGACGATACTCGGTTCGGGTCAGCACCCTCCTCCAAAAGGACAGAACAGAGCTCCTCGTCGCTAGTCGCAACGGCGGCAATCAAGGGGGTGACATCATCATTCCACTCCTTGCACGGGTACAGTCCATTTATGTTCCCATCTCTAAACTGTTGCTTTAGCTTTTTGGGTTTCTTGTCTATGATGCGTCGTGTAAGAGGATCTGTTATCCTTTGGACTTTTGCTACCGCTGACATATTTTGGACGATGTTCATTGCCCAAACCGTTTGAAGGGTTTATCTGTGGGAGAACGACATGAATGACAACAAAAAAACAAAACAACAAACACGTTAACTTCAGTGCTCTGTTGAGTAAGTAAAACGAGTCGTATTTGTACATTCAGCGAGTGTGGCCAATCAAATAATTTCCACTTTACACATTCTCTGGTAAAACCTGCGCTAAAAACGTGCTATACAATGGCCACCGCTAGAACGCATTGGTCTGAGGCAAAATAAACTTTCGACTCACGTCACGTCTCCGTTATTTATTTAAACATCAGCCACAAATTATGAGAAAAGGAAACACTCGACGACCAAAAGTACAGCAAAAACAAAACAAAAAAACTCCAGCTCCACGGGAGTTTTTACCTCCAGTTGAATCGGTTCTCTGAAAATATAGGACATCCGCCACCGCAGACAGGACCAGTCGTGAACACTACATACAGCGAGTACGAGAATCACTCGACTTATATCAGTGCACTATGCGGGGGGGGGGCACAACTGTGCCGCGACTCAACAGACACCTCTTCCACAATCACACGTCTCGTGCACACACCTCCGCGGATCGCGCGCTCTTAACGCAAACCTCTCCCCGATCGAAGCCCAGCTCGGCGGGGCACGCCGGGCAGTATACGTGCGCGCAGGATTTGCAGATGTGCCTCTTGCACCCGCGACAAATCGTGAACGTTTTACGGTCTTTCTTAGCGGGGCAGACTTGACATCTCTTCCTCTTGCTGGCGGGGACGCGCGCGCCTGGGGTCCTGCCGACGACGACGATGAGGAGGAGGCCGCGGGTGCGTCCGCGCCGGCCGCTATGGCCTCGTCCTCTTCGGGTCGCCGTTGAGGAGGGGCAGGGGGGCGACAGCTCGCCATCCAGAGATCTTTCACGACGGCCGCCGCGGCTTCCGTGCGGGGCAGACACCGTCTTCTTTCGATCAGCGGAGTCACGAGGGCCCTTCCGAGCTGCTCGACGAAAAACCTCCTCTTGTTGCGCTTGCGAGGCATCCAGCCGGGGTTGACCTCTCTCCATATCACAAAGGCGTTGTAGGACGAGACGTCGACCATGTTGCTGAAGATGACGAGGGGCCAGCGGGCCCGTCTTCCTTTTACAGCTGTAGGCCGTGACGACCTTGTCCAGATTGTCGACCCCTCCTTTGTTGCGGTTGTAGTCCAGGACGATGGTCGGTTTGCCGTCGCTTCTGTCGCTGATTTCGGCGTCCGTGTGGAAAACGTTCTTGTTTTTCTTCACGACGTACGAAACCAGAGTGGTGGTGGGGGTGAAGGCGAACTGCGACGAGAGCACCCGTCGCCCCTTGGTCGTCACCAGCTCGAACGGGAGCTCGGTCCTGCTCTTTCGCACTGTGCTGACCATGGTCATGTTTCTCGTCGTCATGAGGTCTCGTCCGAGTTCGTACGAGGTAAAGAAATTGTCGCACGTGACATTGCGATCCCTCAGGCCCGCCGTCACGTCTAGCACGACGCCCCCCCTGGTTCTGCTCGGGGGCTCCGTCCATGGCCTTGCCGGTGTAGACTTGCATCTTCCACGCGTAGCTCGATTTTGCGTCGCAAGCGACCCACGACTTGATGCCGTATTTCGCCGGTTTGCTCGGCATGTACTGCTTGAAGGGACACCGTCCTCTGAAGGCGAGCAGTTGCTCGTCCACGGTCACTTCGGGCCCGGGGTCGTAGAGGCGCGGTAATCTCTCCACCCACATGTCCCACACCTCTCTTATCGCGGCCAACTTGTCGGTCTCGTGGCTCGTGTCGCGCGGTCGTCAAATCGTATGGACGTCGAATAGGTGTAGAAGAGTTTCAGCTGCATGGTAGCGCGGAAAATCGCTCTGCCGCTTTGCGTGTCCCACAGACTGGCGGCGGCTTCGCCTCGCGACTTGTACACCCCCGCCAGGATCAGCAGCCCTATGTAGGCACGCAGGTCGGTGGCGTCAATGGCTTTCCACTCGTCTCCGCGTTTCAGGTAGCCTTCCCGATTTGTCACGTCCAACACCGGTCTTTCGATTCGCGGCGTGACGAAGAGTAAAAACGTCGAGAGGATGTCGCGGGCGTGCGAAACCGCATAGGCCGTGGGCCCTCGCGGGGGCCCCTCCGGACTGTTGCGCGGCGAGCGCCGCCTCGGAGGATCTCTCCGATGAGCAACCGAATGCCATTCGATTTGGCAATTTTTCGACACGAACATATCTCTGTCGATTTGACAGGCGTCGTCGACCGTGTCGTACTCTTGCCCGCCGTCTTCCCCGCCGTCTCCTTGTTCGTCTTCGTCTCGTTCCTCTTCCGAGACATGCTGCGCGTGCTCGTTCCGTTGTTGTCGTCGTCGTCCTCGTCATTCTTCATCTCCCTCGTCTTCTGCCACACGCTGTGCGCACTCTATGCCGTCTTCGTGTTCTGACACGACCTCGGGCTCCTCTTCGGACTCACTTGGCTCGATGTTGGCAAACATCTGCCGTAGGACGTGCAGCGCACTGAGACCCTCGGCCATCGCTGCGTGACGCTAGACAACGGCTGTCCCGAGACCCGCTGGATGTGTGTTAGTAGGAATTCGCGACGGCTAACGCGACTACGTGGACAAAAACGAGCCTAAGGACGCCTCGCGTCGTCCAAGCGCCGGACGCGATCAAACTGAAATCCAGATTTCAACACGCGATCTTGTCAATTTACTCGAGAGCGACGTCGCCCTTCCCGGCGCACGCTGGTCAGTGGCGCGCGTGGCTTTCCGAATATCCTTGCCGATTTGTCACGTCCACGACGACTCTTTCGATGTGTGGCGCGAGAAAGCGTAAAAACTTGGATACGACGTCGTGGAAGAGTCGCGGACTGCTAGGCTGCGAGAGCTGCCTCGGATTTATCCGATACGCGATGGAATACTGTCCCGTTTTGCCGTTTTTCGACACGAAAGTATCTCTGTCGGTCTGAGGGGCCTCGTCCTCGTCGTTGACCGCGTTGTACTCTTCGTGCCCGTCTTCCTCTTCTGCCACATGCTCAGCGTGGTCTCGTAGCGTGGACTGACATTGCTCCATGTTGGCAAACGTCTGCTGTAGGACGTGCAGCGCACCGAAACCCTCGGCCATCGCTGCGTGACGCTAGACAACGGCTGTCCCGAGACCCGCTGAATGTGTGTTAGTAGGACTTCGATCGTACTCGTCCGGGTTTCGAACACAGGACAAAAATAAATAAAAAATCTTCGCAACACGAGGGGTCACAATTAGAGCTGAAACGATTAATCGATTGATTCGAGTAATTCGATTACAAAAAAGGATCGATGAATTTTTCTTGCCTCGAGTCATCGTTTATTTAATTTTACAGTTGAGGTCACGGTTTTCCGCACGGACCATTTTTAGTGTGACACAACCCACAGAACGGTTTTCCGCACGGACCATTTTTAGTGTGACACTGAGCAGACAGACGCGGCATGTTTTGACTTGTTTAGGGGCTAACATTAGCGTGCGCTAAAATGGAAGACATGAGCGAAAATAGTGAGGAAAGCCAAACAGCCAGGAGAAAGCGACAGAGAATGTCCAAGGTTTGGGATCATTTCACGTTGCACATAAATGAGAAGACCATGGTGTGTGTCCACTGCAAGACCGAGCTGGCGTACCACAACAGCACGACTTCCATGCTGCAGCATCTCAACAGACCCACACCCATTCCACTCGGCAGACCGCCGACCCGAGACAAGGTAATTTTAAAATCAATGCTGCTATAGTTTACGCTACATAAGTGCAGATGGAGGCTAAGTTGTTGTTTATTATGACTAACGTTATAAGTATAGCTAGTTATTTAAATGTGGCGGCTAATAATTATTGTCACTGACATGCGCCCGCTGAGCATGGTGGCAGATAGTGGCTTTAAAGCAATGATTGCCACTTTCCATCCAAAATACGAGCTTCCATCTAGAACCTTCTTCACAACACAGATGGAGAAAAAGTATGAAGCCATCAAAGGCAAGGTGATGGAAGCCCTGCAAGAGGCCAGCAGTGTTGCACTCACAACTGATATTTGGACGAGTGTTGCAACAGAGGCTTAAATGGGGGTGACATGCCACTATCTTGGGAAGAACTGGAAAATGGTGTCCCACTGCTTGACAACAATGCCACTCGATGAGAGACACACAGCTGCAAATATTGCAGTGTGGATTGAGGAGGTAATTGCTAAATTTGAGATCCCACCAGAGAAAATCAAGGCTGTCGTCCATGACAACGGTTCTAATGTTGTAGCAGCAGCAAAGATTTTGCAAGAAAGGCATGGATGGGCATCAGTGCGATGTGCAGGACACACCCTCAACTTGGTCGTGCAAAGCTCTCTGAAGATCAACCAGGCTATCATCAAGTGTGTGGCTGCTGCCAGAAGCCTTGTTGAACACTTTAAGAAGAGTGAACTGGCATGCACCAAATTGAAGAATAAGCAGAAGCAAATGGGTACCAAGGAGAACATGCTGGTGCAGGATGTCTGTACACGTTGGAACAGCACCTACGCCATGCTGTCCAGACTGCAAAAACAAAGATGGCCGGTGACTGCTACACTCTCTGACCCAGCTGTGACCCAGAGAGGGAAACACTACCTCGATCTCAAGCCTGAACAGTGGAACCTGATTGAGGAGCTGAACCAGGTCCTTGAGCCCTTTGAATCGGCAACAGTGTTCCTGAGTGGACAACAATATGTCACACTCTCTGCACTTCCACATCTTTTGCACAAACTTAAGAAGAACATACAGAGTTCAGAAATTGAGGCTGCACCTGTGAGGTTGTTCCAGACTCAAGCGACAGACCAGATCACAGAAAGATGGCAAGGGCTAACTCAGTTTACACCTGACACTCCAAATATCACCCTGCTTGCTGCTGCTCTGGATCCAAGGTTTCGAAAACTAAAGTTCTTGCCTGCTGATGAAGTCTTCAAGGTCCAAAGCACAGTACAAACCATGGCACTTGCTGCCAAACAGCATGCAAATCTGAACACTGTTGAAAGTGGAGCATCTACCACAGCACAGGACTCTCCACCAGAAGCACCTGCCAAGAGGGCCACATCATTCCTTGACTCAGACTCCACCACCAGTGATGAAGAAGAACAAGATGAGGAGCAGCAGTCCAACGAAGCATGTTTTTTTTTCCCCATTTTGATTCAATAACAATTTCCACAAGCATTTTACACATAATTATACATGTTCTACAGGAACTGGAAACTTTTTTTAAACAATATTACAATATGTAATAAATAAAATAAAATAAACTTTTGTTTTTCTTTTGTCTTGACTATTCTACAGGTCTTGATGTATTATTTCGGAGAACATCCCCTGTCCAAGAAGGAGAATCCACTGACATGGTGGAAAAAGAATGCAGCACACTATCCAACACTGGCAAAGCTGGCAAAGTCCCTGCTGTGTATACCCGCCACATCCATGCCATCAGAGCGTCTTTTTTCAGCAGCAGGTAACATCGCCTCAAGGAAGAGGGCAAGCCTCAGCCCTGAGCATGTTGATATGCTTACCTTCCTTCACTGCAATCACATGCTTATTTAAAGACTTGTGTGAGCAAGAGACATAAGGAGGTGTAGCCAAGTTATTCTTCACAGCTACACGTTTTTGCCTCCTAAATGCCAAAAAATGTTAAAAGAAGAAAATGGTTATAGCTATTATGACTGAAATGTTGTTTTTTCAGATGTGAAGTTGCACAAATTTAAGAAAGTGTTTATGTTTTTTATTACATATTTTTTTATGTATAACTTATTTTTGATACTAGGAACAGACTTAATCATTTTATTTATCTTTCTTTACATCTCAGGATTTGTTTTTAAAGCCAGAATGTATGAAACTATGCATGGGCTTATTACAAGTTTCCAAGCTTATGTTGTTCCTGAATTGCAAAGGTAAAAACTTGTAGTCACTGAAAGTGAAGTAAATGCTCACTTAAACCCAAGAATGCATGGCACATAAATGCACTTAATTTATCTGTCAACATTGTTATTTCTCATAGTACAAGTACAGACTGATAAACAATGGGAAAGTAACTAAATTGGTACTTTTGGTAGAAAATATGGTTTGCTACTCCATGCATTTTTGAAATAAAAAATGTTGATTTTTCAAAAAAGGAAACAAATTGGTTGTTCATTATTAATTGACATGTGTTATTTTTTCATGTTTATTTATAATTACTTTTCAATTTAGCAGTGTATGTTTTATCCGATTACTCGATTAATCGATGGAATAATCGGTAGAATAATCGATTACTAAAATATTCGATAGCTGCAGCCCTACTCACAATGACCTGAAGGTAGCACAAGGGTTAACAAAACATTCCTCCCCAACTATAGATATATATATTTTTTTTCAAAGGTTAGATAGGTAGAACTTCATAACTCGTTTTGCTGCAGTTCAAAACGAGCCAATTAGCTCAAACCATCATAACCACGATTTCTTGGCTTCCTAAATTATTTCAGAACTGAATGTTATAATACCCCTCTTCATGCACTTATACCATTTATTAATATAACATTATCACAGCCTAACTGTTTATCCCAAACAGTATGCCAGGCTCTGATAAAACTCTAAAATAAAACTTTAAACCAAATTACAATTAAACTCAAAATAAAAGTACATTTAGTTATTTTCTCTTTCTTATTTTTAACCAAATTACATCTAATACCTTTATCAAAACTCTTAAAAACCCATATTCATTGTGTCCTCTTCAAAACATCAGTGTTTAAACCAATCACCTTCCATGTTATTAATTTAATTTGTTACGTTTGATTTTAGTTTGCAAATTATTTAACCTAACTTTCGTTAGGATTAGTTAACATAGACTCGCCATTATTCTCCAGAAGCCTATCTCTTTCTCTTCCCCTCCCCACGCACTCTCAACCTACCATCTTGTATTCCACTCTCATCATAGTTAGGACTGTACACTGTTCAACTCAATCTGACTCCACTCAAATATGACAAATATCTTGTATAGGAGAGGACAAAAAAGAAGCACACTCCTCTCTATATTTATTCAACACAATCTGACTCCATTCAAATATTACTTATAAAGAACTTTAATCCCTTCTCGACAGGACTCAAACCTGTCACTTCTAACCTACAAAACCCACACAACCCACACAACCGGTACCGGGACCTACAGTTTTGACACACAACAAAGAACAGGGACTCTAACCCTTGAGACACATAAAACACAGAACAGGGACACTAACCCTTGAGACACATAAAACACAGAACAGGGGAGGGGTGGTGAGGGGAGGTGTGTGAAGGGAGAGAGTGTGTGAGAGGGGAGGGGTGAGAGGGGAGGGGAGGTGGGTAGAGCGAGAGAGAAAGAGAGAGAGACTGCTTGTCTAAAATGCGCCCTGCTCGAACCTCGGCATGGCCCATCCCAACAGTGCAGTAGAGAGAGAGATACATTCACATCATTAACCCAACAATGCTAAGAGATAGTGAGAGAGAGAGAGAGAGAGAGAGAGAGAGAGAGAGAGAGAGAGAGAAGAGAGGAGAAGAGAGAGAGAGAGACTGCTTGTCTAAAATGCGCCCTGCTCGAACCTCGGCATGGCCCATCCCAACAGTGCAGTCGAGAGAGAGATACATTCACATCATTAACCCAACAATGCTAAGAGATAGTGAGAGAGAGAGAGAGAGAGAGAGAGAGAGGGAGAGAGAGAGAGAGAGAGAGGGAAAGAGAGAGAGAGACTGCTTGTCTAAAATGCGCCCTGCTCGAACCTCGGCATAGCCCATCCCAGCAATGCAGTAGAGAGAGAGAGAGCAAGAAAGAGAGAGAGAGGCTGCTTGTGAAATGCGCCCTGCTCAAACCTCGGCATATCCCATCCCAGCAATGCAGTAGAGAGAGAGAGAGAGCAAGAAAGAGAGAGGCTGCTTGTGAAATGCGCCCTGCTCGAACCTCGGCATAGCCCATCCCAGCAATGCAGTAGAGAGAGAGATAGGGAGAAAGAGAGAGAGATAAGATAAGATAGTCTTTATTGTCACTGTACAGTCACCCATACAACGAAATTGGGATTGCCAACTGAAGGTGCATTATTACACACAGAAAAAACAGACAAGCAATTTAAGATAAAAACTGTATAAAAACAAGACACATAAATAACACAAGAAACAAGACAAGGACAGGAATGTCATAAAAATAAATCTAAAGGGCAGAAAGCATATTGCACTTGTGTAAGTGAGGTAGCCTATGTGTATGTCTGTTTAATGTGTTTATGTTTTTTGAGTGTTCAGTGTCCTGATTGCCCAAGGGAAGAAGCTGTTTGCCAGTCTGTTGGTTCTGCTCTGCAGGCTCCTGTACCTCCTACCAGAGGGCAGTAGGCTGAGCAGGTGGTGGCTGGGATGGAGGTGGTCATGAATGATTTTCTTTGCTCTCGAGAGGCATCGAGAAGGTTTTGTGTTTTGCGGGCTTATGTTACACTTGTTAAATTGTGAATTTAAAGGTTTACAAAGAAAAGGGAGCATTTTGAGTTATTTCCTTTGTCTTAAGGGCATTGTTTGATTGACGTGAGTGGTAGCGTAATTCTAGCATGAATTAGAGCAGTTTTAACCTAAACATGGATTTCATGACACAATGTTTGATAACGATAGTTTAAAGCAAATTCAAATATTGATTACAGATAATTAGTAAAAGGCTAATTTTGAAATCAAACGGCGAGATTCATTCGATTATTGCAACCTGGGAAACTTATGGGAAGTTTTTGTGTTCAGTAGGTCTACAGAAAGGGAATGTCCTTTGTTTAGGGGTTTGATTTTATTTGAAATTGTAACTTTATTACTGTCTGATTTTAATAACGTGCACATCAAATATTCATTGACATGGAACTAATTAATGGGTTTTTTCCAGTTTGGGTTATTTTGGGTTGTTTTTCAAAAGTGTTTTATTTTGGTTTGTGTAAATATATGTGAAAAATGGTGAAGTGATTAGATGGTTACATGAAAGATCGGTTTAGAGTGATCATGGAAGGTTATGGAATGAAACAAAAGAACGTTTTATGGATGAGTAGAGATGATTCGTTTAAACACTGATGTTCTGAAAAAGGAAATATGCATATACTTTGAAGGTACATTGAACATTTTAAGTCAAAATAGTACAATCTAGGGTTTTTAAAGAGTTTTGATAAAGGTATTGGATGCAATTTGGTTAACAATAAGAGAGAACATAGCTCAAATATACTTTTATTTGGAGTTTGATTGTCATTTTGATTTGAAGTTTATATGGATGTTTTATCAGGAGCCTGACACAATGTTTGGGATGAACAGTTGGGCTGTGATAAGGATGTTTTATGAGTGGTATTAGTGCATCATTTGAGAAGACTCATTAAGTCTGAAATTGTGGTTATGATGGTTTGTGCTGATTAGCTTGTTTTGGACTGCAGCCAAAGCAGGCTATGAAGTTCTACCTATCTGACCTTTTATAGAACATATAGAAAAAAATATATATGTTTGGTTAATAGCTACATTATTTGGTCTTTATTTCATATAGGAGGCATACAGATTAAATTCTGGTTTGGGGATAATTACAATGGTTTTTATCATATCATGGAAAAATAGAGGATTCTGAAACAATATAGGTCTTAAACTTAACAGTTTTAAAAGAAAGAAAGAGTTTTTTGAAGTGAAATAAATTAGACTAACTGTTGATTTTCTAAAGAAGGAAACAAACAAGGAAACAGATTGTAATTTCTGGCATGACTAATAGGAGTTGAATATCAAACGAATTGAATTATGGAAGATCATAGGTGATACCACAACTTAAACCTTTCGCATAGCATGATGAAGAGATGGATCAAGACGTTAACAGATTTTATACAAATGCTAACTAGAAAAGAGGTATCTTTTGCTAAGTTCTGTTCCAGGTGAAGCAGTAAACCAAAGAGTGGAGGAGTTGAACGAGGAGATTGTGTATTGATTAAAGATATCAAAAGAAAGAACTGGTCCAGCCAAGGTGGGAAGGACCATATCAGGTACTGCTCACCACACCCACTGCAGTCAAAATAGCGGAGAGGACGTCTTGGATACATTTGTCACATTGTATGAAAGTTAGGGACATTGATATAGGGTCAGGTTAAGAAACTTTAAGAAAAACTTTTTTAGCATGCCCTATTTGAGAGAGAACAAGATATGCATGAACTTCTATTGAGCTAAAGAAATGTAAAGATTCAGGAATGGAGCGAGGAGTCAGTTGCTTTCAACTGACCACTGTGAGAATGTAACTTTAATACTGTGTAGTCTACTATGTTCTGAAATTCACAGACAGTCGAGAGATGCTGTCCCAATCCAGTGAGAGGTCACTGACCTAAGGAGACTGGATTGTGGGGGTGGATTTGAAACATAGTCCTGGAAATGACAGAGGTGAACAGGGTCATTCCTGGTTAGTTTCAGAGGAGATGGCATAGTACACGTGAGTCGAGCGTGCATGTTGGTTGATGATGTCAATTTAAGGAGAACTCCGCGCTGTGCCTATAGTACAGTGTGTTGAGGTTGCCGTTTGAATCAACTAGACTACATTTTCTATGAGAAGATTACACAATCACCATGCATACACAATCATGGCATCCGTTTCAGCAAATTGGACTTTGTGATAATAATGGGAATTGTCTTGGAAATTACGTTTTCTATGTTGAAATACGTATGAACTAAATGGTGCTATGATCACGGATATAATGATTTAACAATTTCATTGATTACAATGCAAATGGTAAATAGATTCATAAATTAAGTTTTAATCTTGAGATAAATTGGAAACCTTTCTGTGGAAATAAAATGTAGGTACAAACACTCCTATCATGATACGTTCTACCAGTTACGTAAAGATGTTTCAGTTGAATTGTTATGTTCCAGGGCAGAAGTTTGAGAACAGTTATAGACTGTCGGAAGAAGTGATAACAATCCTGTTTCATTGATGTGACTTGATGAAGTATTATTTTGGAGTTGCATTAAAGCTTAATGTTTTGTTTTTGAGAGACCTGTTTGTACTACAGAAAGTTGATATTCATTTGAAAAGAAACAGTAATTGAGAACATGTAAGAACTTTTCAGGATGTGCCAAAGTGATGTCTTATCATGCAGAGGTTGTAAAATAGTTAAAGCAGGCTGGGGAGAAATGTCTGTTGACCTAAAGGCCTGACGGCTCAGTAGATCACCTTTGGGGGAGGTTTTATGGCTCCCTGACCTAGGAGAGAACTGCTTATCACCAGAGGAAGAGCACAATCAGGGCCTTGTATAGACTGTCTTAGAAAAACCTGACTGACAGTTTACTGAATGTTTGGTTTTAGTGATGACCATGTAGACAACAAGGCATGTTCATATCCTGATCATTTCTGTATTGATTTCTTTGTTGCAATCTTTGTTTCTATTTGATTTTGTGTGAAGGAGATCTGAGATGAGGTGAATGCATCAGACGTCAAATGACCACCCTGCTGAGTGATGACGGGTTTTATCCCAATACCATGAGTTTCCCGTTGTGTCGAGTGAATTCACACTACTATACTATAATGCTGTATAGTCTTATCGAATATTACACATTTTGGATTTGTAAGTAAGTAAGTAAGTAAGACTTTATTTATATAGCACATTTCATACAAGAATTGTAGCTCAAGGTGCTTTACATGAAATCAATAAAAACAATAATACAAGTGATAAAAGTAATAATTAAAATAGCAAATCAATGAAAACAATAATATAACTAATAAAAGTAGTAAAACCCTTCTGAGATAAAATTATTTAAATGCTTCGGTAAAAAGGTAGGTTTTAAGATGTCTTTTAAAAATGTCTAGCATGTTTGCTTCCCTAATATTTATGGGTAATTTGTTCCATAGTTTTGGGGCGTAATTGACAAAGGCCGAATCACCACTCTTCTTATGACTGCTTCTGGTGACCTCTAATAGGCCTGCGTTTGATGATCGCAGTGTTCTAGCTGGTGTGTAGTTTAGAAGGGAGTTAGCAATGTAGCTAGGTCCTTGTCCGTGTAGAGCTTTGTAAGTGAGGAAAAGGACCTTAAAGTCAATTCTGAAGGTAACAGGGAGCCAGTGTAAAGTAGCTAGAACAGGACTAATGTGTTCTCTCCTTTTAGTTTTGGTTAATAATCTAGCTGCAGAATTTTGAATGAGCTGTAGTCTTTCAGTGGTCTTCTTGGGAAGACCAGTGAAAAGTGCGTTACAGTAGTCCAGCCGGCTGGATATAAAAGCATGAATTAACTTCTCTGCATCATTTTGGTTTATGAATGGTCGTACCTTTGCTATATTCCTCAGGTGAAAGAATGCTGTTTTGGTCACTTTATTAATGTGAGAGTTGAAATTCAAATCTGAGTCCAGTATTACACCGAGACTCGTCACCTCTGGTTTAAGACAGGGGGTTAAGCCTCCTAGATTCTTAGTAAGCATCTCTCTTTTGGATTTGGGGCCACATAGTAGGACTTCGGTTTTGTCTTCATTTAATTTAAGAAAGTTATCATTCATCCATTTGTTTATTGCCAACAGGCAGTTTGTAATGGAATTGATGGCCGCTGCATCGCTGGGTTCAGTGGATATATATAGTTGTGTGTCATCCGCATAGCTATGGAAATCTATGTTATGTTCTCTAATAATGTCGCCGAGTGGTAACATATAAAGAGAGAAAAGTAATGGACCTAAGCAGCTTCCTTGAGCAACCCCGTAGCAGTTCTCATGTTTCTTGGACCTATGGTCTCCTAAACTAACATAAAACTTCCTTCCTCTGATATATGATTTCATCCAGTTCAATACGCTATCCGTTAGCCCAATAAGCTTTTCCAGTCTATTGATTAGGATGTTGTGATCAATGGTATCAAATGCTGCACTGAGATCTAACAGGATAAGGATAGAGACTTTATTTGCATCAGAGTTTAGTCTGAGGTCACTAATTATTTTGGTGAGAGCAGTTTCAGTACTGTGATATTTCCTGAAACCTGACTGCGAGACTTCCAGGATTTTATTTTCTTCAAGAAAAGAATTTAATTGAACTAAAACTATCTTTTCCAGTACTTTACTAATAAATGGAAGGTTTGATATTGGTCTGTAATTTGCAAGTAGACTGTTATCTAATTTGGGTTTCTTTAATAGGGGCTTTACAACAGCTGTTTTGAAGGCATCTGGGAAGACGCCAGTTCTAAGGGATGTGTTTATAATCTCTAGCACCGGACCTGAGACACTATCAAACACTCGCTTAAAGAATCGTGTGGGTATAGGATCAATATCTGAGGTTGTGGAGTTAGATTCACTGACAATTTTGGAAAGTTCGCTAAGTGTGATACAGGTAAATGTGCCCATGTTTATGTTGCATAATCTACTGATGTCAGTTTCGACCCCACTATTAATAATACTAGCTCTGATCAAAGTTATTTTGTTCTTGAAGAACAGAGCAAGCTCTTCACATTTAACTGCTGAGGATGGAGGTGGGGCAGGGACAGTGTGGCATTTTCTGTAATAATGTTGGAGAAATATTCTCTCCTTGCTAGACGGATGGTTTTGTTATAGGTGGTTAGTGTATCTTTGTAGATATTGTAGTGGATAGTGATCTTTGCTTTCCTCCATTTTCTCTCTGCTGCACGGCATTTTCTTTTCGTTTCACTAACATTTTTATTTCTCAGCCATGGGGAGGTTCTGCTTGTGCACTTCTTTTTGGTTTTCAGTGGTGCAACAGAGTCTAACACAGATAATAGTGCATCATTGAGGTTCTCTACCATTTCATTCAGAGAGCAATCATGATGAGTTGGCTCATATTGAGCAAATTGTTCAGAAAATGTCATCACAGCTGTATCGTCTAAATATCTTCTTTGGACTAAGAATTCTTTTGTGGTTTTTGTTAAGATAATTTCCACATTAAAAAGTATAAAATGATGGTCTGAGAGGGGTATATCAGTTATTGAAATATTATTGATATTTAGTCCAGTTGTTATCACTAGATCTAGTGTGTTTCCATGCCGGTGTGTTGGGTCTGTTATGTGTTGATTTGTATGAATTATTTTGATTTTATGTATTTTTGACTATTGATTGTGTGTTGGTGTGGTTTTGGAATAACACATTTTATTCAGGTTAAACAGGAGGGATATGTGGGAGAAATTGAAGATGTAACATATTTATCCTGTATAAGAATGATTCTGTGTTACAATATTCCTTGTGTGTGGAGATAGGCGTAACCCCAAATCTGAACTCTGGGTAACACTAGGCTTACATAAACAAGGGGGACCTGGTCTTGACCACTATCTTTCTGGAGAGGCCATAAAGGAAAGTGGGGGAGGCTTACAGGGGTCAAAGAGCACATGCACACACTCAAACACACACACACGCGCGCGCCAGCGCTATGGAGAGGAGCCAATGAAGAAGAGCCATGGAACATTTAAATACTTTGTATTAGCCAATTACAGTCCTGAGCGCTGGTGTTTAAAATGACTAGCAACAACGGTTGCTAGTCAGACAAACTTGTAACACCATGGCGTGTGATGTTTTTGTCTCCTTGTGGCCGCAAGCAATAAAGCATTCTTAACTTGTTCACCGACTGACTGTGCAATGCTTGATAGATTAATATCTCTGACAGAGCCCCACCACAGTCGTATCATCCGCAAATTTGACTATTGTGCAAGAAAGAGAGGTTTGCTACTCCTTAAATCTCCACAAACATATTAATTAGAGACAATCAGAAACTGCCAGGCGCTCCTGTCACAGTGTGACTACTGCCAGACCCCGCCTCGTTTCACGCAGAAACTGCCAGGCGCTCCTGTCAGAGTGCCACAAGACTGCCAGACCCCACCTCGTTTCACAATGGAAAAATTCATTTCACATTTGATAAATTCATTGACATTTTATTTTTACTAAAACACTTTTTTTCAATCATTAATTTCATTAGACAACCATATAACTTTCATGTCCTGTAACATAAATCTAACACAGAATCACACAGGTTAAAACCTTTTTTTTGGCATTTCATCAAACTGAACTTATTTGAAGAGGGGATTTTTCCACATTCTTTTTTTTGTGCCGCTACCACTTGTTTTGAAATGTTTCCCAGTTATGTGTGGACACATAACTTTGATGAGCGGTTTGTTGACGGCTCGGGCTCTGAAAGAAGGGCTTGCATATCTGATGCATAACAGAAGAGCACGTCTGGGGTTGTCGGCCACACAAATGAGTTTTTGCCCATTACTTGCCGCATGCAGCTCACTTCGACTTCAGCACCCACAACATTAAGGACTTGGCCGACAAATGGCGTACGATCATATTTGACAACTACAAACCTACCAACTAGGTCTGATGTGATTGACATTTGTGGTTTTGCACTTGTTGAGCTTGGCGTTACACTTGTTGAGATTGGCGTTGCACTTGTTGAGCTTGTGGGAGTCTCCTCTGTCTCCCCTGTGATATTAAAGTCTACCTCATTTGGACTATGGCAGTTGCAGTAACTGCTAGTCGTTCGGCTGCAGAAACAGGACAGCTCTCGGTGTCTCAGTTTCCCAGGGGTGAGAGACACAATCTGATGTATTTTCATGGTGCCCTTTATGACTGGAAGCTTTTCAGGGACAGCTTCATCATGCCTCAGGATGTCCTCTTCTGAGACCCAGAAGTATTTTATACTCGATGATGAGCTCTGTAACGTATCAAAGAGGTCTTTGGGGCTCTGGATATCAGCTCCCATTTTCACCTTTAGGTCAGCCGTTCTTTTCACAGCTCCACCCACTCCATCCGGTGCACCTTTGCCATGCGCCTTTTCAGAGAAATTCCAAGAGACTTCACTGAAGCCCATGAGAAAGGGAAGTGTGCTCAGAAGGTAGAAGTTTTTTTTGTTCCGATACTGCGTCACAGGCCCATCACTCATAAAGTGGATTGTTGTCAGATTGGGGTTACGCAGCTTAATTTCCTTAAGAATTGGCTCTATGTGTGCCCACACAGCTCTCTCGTCATGCCGAAGGCTGTCTGAAAGGGTTGCATAAGACTGGATCCCCTCCAGTGTGTAGACGACACATGTGTGGATTGTAGCCTGCTTGCGGCTTCCACCAAAATGGAATGCTTGAATTTCCTTGTGGAGTTTGCAGGCATAATTCTCCGAGAAGTCCATGTGAAAGACCACTTCAGTCTCGTTGATGGTGTCTTTAAGCTCCCTGCACTGCCGTACTTGGTGGAGCCAGTTGAAATGATGTTTGGCTAAAACATCAAGTTTCTCATTGAGAATCTTTCTTAGGTCTTGCCATGTACCGTCTTCTGATTTTTTAAGGAAATTTGTGAATTCCTTGTACCGGCACGTGGTCTTCACTCGTTCCCACTGTTGCCATGTGGTGAACATGCTCTCCTCTTGAAAATCTATTTCTGTTTCCTTGTAGCAACAGTTGACACACACACGATACATACAATCCTTCTTTTTAGGGTCACACACTATGGCAGCCAGCAACTCTGACACACTTGATGTTTTAAACAAGCCACGTTGGGCTAGTTTGTTGGCAAGGATCTGGACATTTTCATGATCAATGCACGCACACGTGTCACGATCACTTTTTTTTGGCTCCGTTACATAGAAGGGCCTCAAACGTGAAAACTGTCGATACGACATTGTGAGTCCTTTTTTTGTTTCCTTGTTGTACAGTACATATCTCTTTTAACGTTTTGAGGAGGACTCTTCTTTGCACCTTCTCTTTATTTTTGGTCACTGTATCTTTTTTTCCTGCTAGCAGTCTGCTATGTTCATCCCTACACAGGAAGCGCGTAACTTGTTCCCTTTTCTGTGTAGCAAGCTTCTTGGCTCCCTGTTGGCTGTGCTTTTCACTGAGAATTTTTGTTTTGTTGGCCCTTTTAAGACGTTTTTGTAGTTTTTGTGATTTCTTTTGTGCCCATTTAAGTTGCTTCTTCAGTTTGGTGATTTCGTCCTTCATTTGATTTTTTTCTTCATTATTAACACATTTAGTTGATGGATTGCCATCATTATCTTCTGGGGAAGATGTAGCAAGTTGCTCTGCATTCTCCAGTTGGGGTTCAAGTTGGGGTTCATGTTGTGGGTTCATGTTGGGGTTCTTCTTCAATTGATTCATTTATAGACTCTGGAGTGTTGTTCAGGATTTCATCGGCCCGCTTCCTTCTTTCTCTCTGATTTCTTTTGCTTAACTTCCACTGATCCCTTTTTTTCTTTGCAGCGGAGGGAGTCATCAGCCCTACAGGGGTTTTGGGCTTTGCGTTGGCCTTGTATTTGTAGTAGCTAGTGACAAAAAGAACAAGTATTAGATAAAGATTGTTATGACAGATGTTCCAATACATTGAAAGGGATGGATCACTTACAGCACTTATATTATATAATTAATTAGGCTACCTTCAACATTGCTCCTTAAGAAATGGCCCTTACCATATGTTTTGACACGTTGCCTAACTAAAACATCTTGTCATTTTACATATGATTGTAAACCTATGGATGAAACTTTAATTTCTCATTTTCACTGATCTGCACTTCTAAATCACAATACCTTTCCTTCTTTTGCACAAGAAACAAAGCCCTAGCTTGGGGATCTGCATTTTTCCTGGCCCTAAACAGTCTCTGTCTCTCTTTATTTGACAGTGGCATCTGGAAGGACAGAAGTGAACATGAAAAGATTGGAAAAAGCAGACAGCCATGCATGCAACACAAATGTATATAATATTCAAAAAAAGGCATACTATGTTATTAATATAATATAATTATATCAAATGTATGCTTAAAAAGTGACAAATACTATTTAAAAAACTATCTTCATTAACACGTCCAATCTGGATAACAGAGGACATGCCCTGGGTAACAGAAAATCTTTGTTATCGAGGAAGGACATTATGTTATCCAGGGAGGACAAAACGATACATTTCCCGCCTTAACTTAGTCAAACAGTAGCCTACTTGGCTAAAACATATCTTAGACTTTAACACATCAATGCCATATTTCGTATGAAATAGGCAGTTTTTAAAAATAAAAAATGAATATTTATTTGAATAGCGTTATCCAGAAAGACACATGACTTTCGGATGTAACCTTTCAGTGACCGAAAAAGGCACAATATCAACATTTTTAAGAGAGAATTACTGACCTTTTCAGATGTTTGGGGGTTCTCCAGAATCTTCTTTCTCATCCAATACCCTGTTTCATAACTATGGAAATGCATTCTGGGTAATGTATGCATTTAAAGTCTGTTACCCGGGTAGGACATAAGGGAAATCCGAAAATGTGGACAAAAGTATTTCTTGCATAACATTTTTAATTAGTTTTGTGTTGTTGTTATATTTGTATGCATCATTGAAAACATAAACACAATCATGCCTAAGTAAATAATTAATGCTTTTATACATTTTTAAAAACATTTGTCGCTTTTCTTTACTTGGACTTCAAGCCGTTACCCAGGAAGGACATTATGGCACTTGTGAGCTCAATTTCTCTAAAAAATATTAAGTTCTCACAATAAATACTTATATATGTGATTAAAGAGGGAAGAGTTGAGTAACATAATGTAGTGATTTAAATTGTAGATTTATTTCTTACTTTATGAATATGCCTTGGACATCAAAATTGACATGCCACGTCTTTGACCCTTGTATCTTAGTTATTAGCATTACAAAACATGTGTGTTTACATATTCATATTAGATATTGATTGGTATAGCAGCATTGATCAGCAGTATAATGCTATCATTCCCTCACAATGCCCAGTGTCAACTGTGCAGTTTGTGGCTGCCATAACAGCTACTGAATCAGACCCTGTTTTATCATTGTTTTGACCATGGAAAGAAGAGGTCCGAGTGTTGAGGGCCGACATACTTTGCACTGACCTCCAACTAAAGTTGAGGATCTGCGACCCTGCATGAAGGCACTGAATTTAAAAGACCCTCTGAAGTTTCGAAGGATTACAATTATTTGTGTCTATTCCAATCGGCCTGTGTAATGCTAGTATTCAAGACACAAGTTTGCAACTGAGTTTGGGTTGGTTCACAAAGTCCAACTGGCTATCTGTCCCTGCCCCAGGATATATTACACAGTGCAGTAAGATGAAAAGAGGGTTGAGCTTTCTCATGCATCAGGGAGTTGTTCTTGCTGACGCGTCCCACCCAGGGATGGAAATTAGCCACCAGCCAAATGCAGGTGATTTTGTGTTGTAGCGGGTAAACTTGCTTCAGCTACCGGCCACCGTGGAGGCTAAATAAGAATAGCATAAAGAAAATGTGGGCGCGCGCCTAAGCCGTTTTCCCGAGCGCCTATGACAAATCACGAGCGCCTAAGGCCAAAAAAAGTCTGCAATGAAAAACGCGACTCCAGTGTGAGGCTACCGTCAAAACAGTGTAACGGGGACGCAGTCTCACTCAGATTGCCAGTTTACACAAATCACAAAAAATAATCGGACCAGCTGGCTAAAAGCAAAATTCCCATATCTCTTGAAAGCTGCCCTGCTCGTCTTTTTAGATCAGGGGTGTCCAAACTACGCCCGCGGGCCTCTGCGGCCCGCGAGCTGCTTTTTTGTGGCCCGCGGCCGATTTTAGAAATATAATGTATTATGGCCCTTTTAATATATATATATATATTTTTTTTTAATATATATATTTTTTTTTACTTTATTGCATTTCTTAGTTAACCCACTAGTGCAGGGGTGTCAAAAACATTTGAAAAATATAATGTAATATGGCCTATTTAAATTTCAAAGATCAAAGAAAAAATTTCCCGCCTCTGACCGCCAGTGAAAAAAGATGGCAGAACCAAAGAAACGGAAGATTGAAAGTGAGTGCAGAACATTTCAGGCAAGGTGGGAAAATGATTACTTTTTCTCAGAAGTCAAGGGGAAATGTGTCTGTTTAATTTGCAAGGAAAGTGTTGCAGTGATGAAGGATTACAATTTAAGAAGACACTATGAAACTAAACATCAGAGCAGCTACAAATCCTATACTGGTGCCGAGAGAGAGAAAAAAGTCAAACAGTTGGCAGCAAGCCTGCAAACTCAACAAAAGTTTTTTACCCGGGCCAATAAAACACAAGAAAACGCCACAATGGCTAGCTATGAGGTAGCAAAACTGATTGCCCAACATGGGAAACCATTCTCCGACGGTGAATTCGTAAAGCAGTGTCTCACAAAGGTTGCCGAAATAATGTGCCCTGAGAAAATGCAGGAATTAAACAATGTGAGCATGTCCAGGAACACAGTTGTGCGGAGAATTGAAGACATATCAGCAAACGTCAGACACCAAGTGTTGGAAAAAGCCTGTGCTTTGGATTTTTATTCAATTGCATGTGACGAGAGCACAGATGCCACCGACACCGCGCAGCTTCTGATATTTTTGCGGGGAGTTGACGACAACTTTTGCACTACGGAGGAGCTGCTGGATATGAGGAGTTTAAAGGGCACGACAACGGGATCTGATCTGTTTGAAGCTGTGTCAGCTGCAATCGAGAAGACCGGACTCAAATGGGAGAAGATGTGTGGCGTAACAACAGATGGAGCTCCGGCTATGACAGGCGAGCGTAAAGGAATGGCCTCTTTGGTGTGCGCAAAGGTGAGAGAGTGCGGAGGCGCCGCTGTCAAAATGCACTGTATTGTCCACCAGGAAGCCCTCTGTGCCAAGACAGTCCAGCTTGGGGATGTGATGAACACGGTTGTGAAAACCGTCAACATTATTAGAGCACGAGGGCTCTACCACAGAGAATTCCAAGCGTTCCTGTCTGATGTGGATGCTGAATACGGGGACCTACTCTACCACTCGGAAGTGCGCAGGCTTAGTCGCGGCGCCGTACTGCACCGGTTTTATTCACTGTGGTCGGAAATCGACCAGTTTTTGAATGAGAAAAACCGACCTCTTCCTGAGCTGAATGACCCTCTTTGGTTGGCAGACCTGGCTTTTTTAGTCGATGTTACAGCCCATCTCAACGCACTGAACAAGAGCCTACAAGGCAAAGACCAACTTGTGCCACAACTGTATGCGCACATGAAATCATTCTGTGTCAAGCTCCGTCTCTTCGAGACACAACTGCGTAACTTCAATGTTGCGCATTTCCCCACGCTGTCAGAAATCAATGCTGCTTTTCCAGAGGCAAATATTTCTGCTAAAAAGGAGAAATACGTGTCTGTGATCGCATTTCTCATAGCAGAGTTCAGTCGGCGTTTCCAAGATTTTTCTAACATTTTAAAAGAAATACAGCTGTTCTCGACTCCCTTCCTGATGACCGCAGAAGACGTGCAAGACAGTCTGCAGATGGAGCTGATCGATATGCAGTGTGATGACCAACTGAAGAATCAGCATCAGCTTCTCTCCCTCCCCGACTTCTACCGGAGTTTGGAAAAGGCCAAGTTTCCTATGATGACGCGCCACGCAAAGAGGATGATAAGCCTGTTCGGCTCAACATATATATGTGACCAAACATTTTCTCTTTTAACCCTGAACAAAAGCCGATTGAGAACCAAAATGACCGACAGCCATCTCTTTGACGTCCTTCGCATCTCAACCACCAAACTTACGCCAGACCTGCTAGCCATCCTTCAGTCCAAAGCGCAGCTTCACTTCTCCCACTGAGTGTAACGCTGTTCCCACTATAGGTGAGTTAAAAATATATTACACAGTATTAATACAGTATTAGACATGTGAGAAAAAAAAAGAAACTCCAAATTTTCGACATTAAAGTTAGATATTTTGTGATGAATTTGGTGTGGTGTTTCAGCACTAGCTGAGTGGAAAGCAGCAAGGAAAGATAGGCCATACATTTTTTAAAGGTTACATCTGTAGGCCTACTTTAAAACATATATTGAAGGTAGCCTACTGTCATGTTAAAAAACTATACAGGCCATCGGCAAATACCCCCGCTAGATTTTCCAGTTCCTATTTAAATATACCGATCCTCTTTTTCCCCTTATTTCCCCCCTTTTACACAGGCTGCGAAGGGGGTTAACCGTCCTGGCTACACATGACACTTGAGGGACTGCCTCGCTGAACTGCTGCCTCTCCCACGCTTCGATCTCCATTAATGTTGCAGTTGACATGGAGATTAAGAAAAATATGATGGCAAAGTTGTCAAAAGTTTTTATTTGTTATTATTATTATTGCAATACAGCGTGTGTTCCATTGAGAGTTTAGTTAAGAAAATTTTAAAATGTTTATTTAGGCCTGATTATTGATGTGTTTATTATACAATGTAACTCTTTGAGAGGGACATACACACAAATGTTATGCCTACATGTCTACATGTAATATTTAATTTATTTCTTTGCACTTTATTTACTTGTTACATTTGACTTACTGTTGAGTTCAATTTCTGAATGTGAAGAATTTGTATATGTTCTGCCTTTAACTATGTTAATAGCCTACTGTTGAAAAATTATTATTTATTTCTCCCCTTTTAAGGGTGTTACAGAGGCAGACAGACAAGCCCTGATTTAACTGGTTAAATATAATAAATACATTTATAAACAAAGATAAAAAGGCATCAAGTTATTGTGGTTTCATATGGTTAAAAATGTGTTATTTTTGCCAAATGGCCCGGCCCTTCGTAGATTTTTCTGTATGTGGCCCTCAGTGAAAAAAGTTTGGACACCCCTGTTTTAGATGTAGAATTGACTGTAAAACTGTAAAATTATGAACTTTGTGACATGACTATTTCAGGTGATGATGCCCCTAGCCAAGGCCCTTGATGTCCTACAGTCTGACAAAATGGCCTACACAGGAGTGTTGGTGCCAACAATCTCAATTCTCCTTGAAAAGATGGAGCAGATGAAGCATGGGATCCACCTACGTCACTGTAACCCGCTGGTAAATGCCATCATCAATGGGGTTAATCGTGATATTGTCCTGCCCGCGGAACAGAAACGCTGCCCCTCCGTCCCTCAGGTATAACGCACTCAATTCTAACTAATATATTTTTAAGACGGCTACACAAATGACACATTATTGGAAAGCTACGATTCTTGTGCTTCCATTGAAATAAACCTTTTCAAGATCAAGTCGCAACAGCAAGTACATCTAACGTCTTTGTCCTGTCACGAATATAAATTCACCACCAAACGAAAAAAGTTTTACTCACACTCAACGGTTCATATATGGTCCAGGTATGCAAACAAGTCCATCAAACCTTGGTAATTTGGGCCGTTCTCAAAGCCCCCAACCACCCCCTACAAAGCCTCCGAGCGAGGACAACTTCCCGAAATAATTGTGACATGGCTGGTTAGCTAGCAAATAAGCGCAGCTAGTTCAGGCAGGGCAATCGGGCAGCACGCATCATCAAGGGACGTAAGGCGTCTTACTCCACCTTTCTTGCTCCGCCCACTACACCCATATTAGCAGCGCATATTCATTGGGCGCGTCCGATAAGGCGGCTTTAAAAGACGCGCGGATACGCACACACTCACCCCGGTCGTTTATGATCACTGATGCTGCCAGTCCTGTTCGTGTTCGCACGTGTGTTGGCTATTTTCGATTCTGTTCGTTGTGTCCGACTCTTCCGATTCGGCTGTGGCCTGTTTGTTGGGGGTGTTCGGTGTTGATTCGGACGGGCCTACCGGATGTCTTACTTCCGCGGAACCCGGCGACGAGGGGAATGGAGTTCGAAGGAGCTCACGTCTGGCCCGGAGATAGGCTGCCATCGAGGATTGGCCTGTCCACCGCATCCTCGACTCCCTGTATTCCAGGGGTTGTGTCTCCTCCCAGGGGATGCAACCACGAAGACCTTTTCACGTTGTTCGTGGAGTGCGGCGAGACTGCTTCTTCTGCTCCCCCGAGCGCCCCGGCAGGAAAACGAAGGGGGAAACGGGGCTCCTCTTCACTACCGGCACCCGGAAAGAAGGCTCGAGGCCGGGGGGAGAGCCCGGCCCCAGCAGCGTCCACCTCCCGGTCCGATCCAGTGCTGACGGCCCTTCTGGACATTAAAATGTCTCCGGCGGACATGAGTGCTCGAGTTTTCTCGCTGGAGGAGGCGACGGCGGTCGATCCGCCGATCCCCAGTACTGCTTCGGAGTTGCTCGGAGTTGCTTCCGTGGCCTTCGACTTCGCATTGACTTCAGTGGAGGAATGACGTGGTCCGTGTCTTCGGACACCACCGGCTGGAAATCAGGAATGGTGTACCCGAATGAGAGGGTTTGTGTATCTTGCTCTTTAAATCGATGGTATGGCATTAATTGCCATGGCTTTAAGAAGTAGCCTACACGTTATCAATATCGGAACGTATGAGCCGGTGCTTTACGTGACAGCTTGTCAATGAATGTGTTCATTGTTATTCTCATTTATTTCAGGGATGCACTCAACAGTAACCTGTACCTGCGCAGAGGTTGCAGAGGCTAATTCTCGTCTGCTGTCCCTGGATAGATGTTCAGGCAGGAAACGTACTAAATGTCAATAACATACGATGTACTGGCAAGAGGGTAACGTATGGCCCATGCGGGTTACACCAGCTTCTAGTAGGCCTAGCGTTGCTAGCTACGAGTGTCATGCTAAGTAGCTACTTGCCGGAGGAACTAGCTAGCCAGCTACGGTTTGGGGATAACTCATGCTTTGGGAGCGTGGGGATAATTGAACTCATGCATGTAAGTATGCCGAGTGTGGCAATGCAAGCGTAATTGACGTGTGATGGGCCGTCTGAGTGCCACATTGTGGCTAGTAGTGGGTCGATGCTAACGTGTGAGGATTGTTGCATCATCGTATGCAGGGACATCTATCTACATTACATGCTTGACTCATATAATTTTGTTGTGACTGAGTTTCCGTTTCGACATTTCGCCGACGCTTTTATTTCAGTAATAATATTTCGATTCACAGCGAGTGCATAGGTTTCTCAGTTCCGACTAACCAACGAGTGCAACGGTCCCTCTTGCGTGATCTTGTTCTGGAGGGGATGGACTAAACCCTAGCATTCACGCAGACGGCTATTTCTCTACCTGCCTTCAGGTCAACGATCCCTGGTCCGTGCTTCTGCTGCATGCCTCTCAGTGGCACCTACTTGGCGTTGGTGGGGTGGCAGCTGTAGCCTACTCTCGGTGGTGTGGTGTTCGGCTGCTGCAGCGGCCCGCGCACATCGACATGCTGTCGGTGGCTCCGTGTTGGATCCTGGTGATGTGCACCAGTCGGCATTGTGCACCTGCTGGACGATTTGGTAGTGGATGTTCCGTCGTCTCCGCCCGCGCTGCATCTCGGTGTTCGGACGCGTTCGATTGCGTGGACATTTCACTGTCCTTTGAGTAGACCGTATTCACTAGGGCTGGCCCGAATAATCCGAATATTCGAATACTCGTTCGGGAAATTAATATCCGGAGCTTAAATTGGTATTCGGAGCTTCGTTTTATATTTGGATATAAAAGTTAGTAATATTGTAGTAGTAGTATTGCTCATTTAGGAGGATATTACATCACTAAGTGTCATAGCGCATCCATTACTTCACCTCCGTGCGCAGGGCAGTGAGCGCACTTCCTTGTAGACATTGAACGAGCTTGTTCAAAATGCCCAAAAAATCTACCGTTTGGGAACATTTCCAATTGTCCAATGATCGACAGCATGCTCAGTGCCAAATTTGCGACCGAAAATTGGCATATCATGGAGGAACGACAACTTTGAAGAATCACCTCAAACATGTAAGTAGCCTAGCCTATTATGCAGATGACGCCTAACTAGCTTATTTGTTGACACAGCCTTGAAAAAAACTTTTAATAGCTTGATAACTAAAACTATATGAGCCCGCGCTACTGTACAGGGCAGCACACGTGTGTAGGTTAATAAATTATTAAATAACTTTTGACCCGTAAGTAGTAAAAACATGCCGTTGTCGGCTGCGCGAAGCTAACGGCCGTGTGGTTCCGTTGCCGCCATTAGGGACTTTAAGCAGCGGTGTTTTAGGGACGGCTACGGCGCCAGGGAAAGATTCCAACGGGCTCCACTATCACCTAGCAACACTTAGACCGGCTACTTGCTGCAGTTGGTGTAGCGCTCACAACGTCAAAAACCCATTCTGCCGTTGTAAACAGACGGACTACGGCTCTGACTCGCTCTGACTACAGCGATAGGAGGTGATGACATAAATTCTCGAATGCTCAAAATTCTACTCGACCGCCGTAGCCGTCCTCTCAACCGTCGTTGCTTAAAGTCCCTATACGATTGTAGTCCTTACAGAAGCTTTTTTATCCAGCTTGGAACTTGTGCTTATTTTCGGGGTCTTTATGCAATAAATAAACCCACCCTTAGATCCAAGAATGTCCTATGTCCTTAATTAATACATGTTTGATAGTTGATTCAGTTAGCTTTGATGCTAAATGTGATAAAATGACCCTTTGGGAGAGTCCATCATTGTGAGAGGGTAAAATGCTTATTAGGCCTATTATAACAATGACATCACATCACTGCTGCACATATACTATAGCCCAGATAGTCTAGAATTTTTTTATACTGCTTTATTAGATATTAACTCCAGGCAAACCAACTATGCTCAAAAATGGGTTAGGGCTCATTAATACATATTTAATAATCCTATACTGTATACTTTAATTAGAATTTCCTAACAAATTATTATCATCTCATAGGTCCATCCTCAGGCTCAGACATCGTCGCAACCATCGACATCGACCACAAAAGCTACCCAGAGGACCCTTGAGTTTGAGAAGCCAATCTCCGACAAAAGAAAGAGAGATATAACAGACAAAGTGGTAGAATTTGTAGCCATGGACATGAGGCCCATCAACATAATCGAAGGCGAGGGTTTCAAAAGATTAGTTACGTTGTTGGAGCCTGGATACACCATCCCCAAACGTTCAACAATCTCAGAAGCCCTCACACTTAAGCACAACAAACTGAGGGGCCAAGTGTTAGCACAGATTGCTAGTACTACAGCAGTCAGTTTCACAACAGACATTTGGACTTCGATCGGTATGGAGGCATACATGGCAGTCACTGCGCATTTCATTAATGCAGACTGGGAGCTCCAGGCGTATGTGCTGGAAACAAAAGAGATGGAGGAAAGCCACACAGGAGAAAATATTGCACACCGGCTTGGAGAGGTGGTTGACTCCTTTGAAATACCCAATTTTAAAAGAGTAGCCATTGTTCATGACAACGCGAGCAACATGACCCTGTGTACAGAAACTCTGCGCAAACAGCCGGAGAAGTGGGGAAAAGTCCAGGGAGTGCGTTGTTCTGGACACACACTGCAGCTGTGCGTGAACACAGCTGTAAAGCAGGATCAGATACGACGGACAGTGAGCGCTGGCAGGAATCTGGTCAGTCACTTTAGAAAAAGTGCAAAAGCAACCGCAGCCCTGAATGAAAAGCAAAAGCAACAAAATGTAATTGAGCACAAGCTCATTCAGGATGTTTCAACACGATGGAATTCCACACATTCCATGCTGGAAAGACTGGTAGAGCAGAGATGGCCAGTGACAGCAGTGCTGTCTGACCCCATCGTCACAAAGAAAGGTGACCGAACCCTGGACCTGACATCAGACCAGTGGAATCTGGCCCAGGATACTGCCGAAGTGTTGGGGCCATTAATCACTCTAACCGAACTGCTGTCACGTGAGGAAAATGTGTCCCTTTCATCTGTCGTGCCGATGCTCACCAATATTAAAAAGCGTCACCTGACACCACTGGATGCTGACAGCCCTGCAATCAGAGCACTCAAAAGCACACTTGTCAATGAGATCGACACAAGGTGGAAACTGGCCAAGTTGGAGCCCAACAGTGTTTACCTCATCTCAGCAGCACTTGATCCACGATTCAAGAGCCTCAAGTTCCTGGATGACGAGAAAAAGGATCTAGTGTACATTGAGGTTGTTCAATTGGCAAGACATCTGCACCAAAGAACAGCCGGCCTGGAGGTTGCAGACGAAGGGCAGGCCCTTGCAGAGGACAACTCAGAAGAAGAAACGGCAGCCGCATCACCACAGAAGAAAATGAAGACTGGGAAGGAAAGGGAGATAGCCATGCTGCTGTCTGATGATGACGAGGAGAAGGAGGATATCGATGACAGCGACAGTGCAAAGCAGGAAATGGAGCAATATTTGAGCGACAAAAGCAAGTTCAGCTCCGGCCCACTTGCATGGTGGAAAAATAATACAGACCGCTACCCTAAACTTGCATTGGCAGCCAAACACTGCCTTTGCATACCAGCTACCTCAACGCCGTCGGAAAGAATCTTTTCCAAGGCAGGGTACATTGTAAATAAAACCAGAAATGCACTTCTGCCAGAAAATGTTGACACATTCCTGTGTCCTGGCCCACAACCTGAAGCGTGTGTGAAGTAAAAACTTTGAGATAAATAGCTGATTCTTCAAGAGATAAATAGCTGATTAAGAGAAAGTTGTTGCCTGACATCAGGCCTGTGTTTTTTGTTTAATTTCTGAAGCCACCAACATTACAGGGTTATTTTTTAGACTGTAGGGCTGTTTTTATTTATAGCTTATTTTTGGACAGAAGCTCCCGTTACGTAAGGGCTGAGATCGCAGAGAGGACAGCTGATTTGGACAGCTGTTCGCGTCCACGGGGAAAAAGTAAGGAACTCCAACTTACTTAGGCCTATTAATTAACGTTCAAAGGGGTTCAAAGTGTGAGGCGCGCCTCCCCTGGGGGGCGCCAGAGAGTTTCAGGGGAGGCGCGGCAAAGCGTTTCAGGGGTGGCGGCAAATATATATTTTTTAATTATTAAAAAAAATAAAAATATATGCTTACTGGAAAATAATCATTAGGAAGATGTATGGAATAGAATACACAAAAATATATACATATTTTAATGTCATTTAATCTCTCTCAGTCCTGACAGCTTGTGAAGTAGGCTACTTGACACGAAACATTTTTAGCTAGCAGTGACAGCAACTTTTCCAATAAAAAATGTCTGAACCCAGTAGAAAGCGGAGAAAATATGATGAGGAGTATTTGAAGTTGGGATTTTCATGGATAGGGCCAGCCGATGTCCAAAAGCCACAATGTGTGGTCTGCAAAGAGGTTCTGGCTAATGATAGCATGAGACCCTGCATGCAAACTCCGCAGGCATCTGGAAACCAAGCACAAAAGTTTAGTGTTAAAGCCGCTGGAGTTTTTTTCTACAAAGTTAAAGGAACTTAACAAGCAGAAGAAGACCGTCGAAACATTCAGCACTACTAATAGCAAGGCAACTGAGGCATCATATCTCGTTGCATTACGTATTGCAAAGGCGGGTAAGCCCCACAGTATCGGCGAAACCTTACTCCTACCTGCTGCAAAGGATATGTGCTCGGTTATGATGGGAGAAGCTGCTGCGGCCAAGTTGAATGTCATCCCCTTGTCTGACAACACTGTCCAGCGCCGTATCTCTGACATGGCATTGGATGTGAAGGAGCAGGTGCTGGACGGTATTCGTGAGAGTCCTTACTTCTCCATTCAAATTGATGAGTCCACCGATGTTGCTAACTGCGCACAGTTGATGACTTACTTGCGCTACATCAGAGAGCTCAATGTCCAGGAGGAGTTTCTGTTTTGTCATTCTCTGACAGCTCACACCACGGCAGAAGAATTATTCAAGGCCTTGAATGATTTCATTGAGAATAACACCATTGATTGGAAGCGGTGCTGTGGCATATGTAGCGACGGGGCAAGGGCAATGACAGGTCGCCACAGTGGTCTGGTGAAAAGAGTGCAAGATGTTGCTCCCGCTGCTGTTTGGAGTCACTGCATCATCCATCGACAGGCCTTGGCAGCCAAGAAGATGCCCGAGGAGCTGCGTGCGGTCCTGGGTGAGGCAGTAAAAATAGTCAACCTGATCAAATCCCGCGCCCTGAATGCGCGTCTGTTTTCCATCCTCTGCGAAGAGATGGGCGCACACTTTCGCCAGCTACTCCTGCACTCAGAAGTGCGCTGGTTGTCCCGGGGCAAGGTCCTCACCCGCCTGTGTGACTTGCGTGAGGAAGTCCTCCTATTTCTCACCGAAATCAACTCTCCGTTGGTGAAACACATGGAGGACATGAGCTGGGTGGCAAGGTTGGCCTATTTGTCTGATATCTTTGAAAAGATAAATGTGCTCAACACTTCCCTGCAGGGAAAGGAGTGCCATGTCTTTATGGTAAACGATAAAGTCACTGCATTCAGGAAAAAGTTGGACCTGTGGTGTGCTCGCCTGGAACAGGGCTCAGTGGAAATGTTTCCAACCCTGGAGTACGTTTTGGAGAACGCAGGACTGGCCGTTGCCTCTGTGCAGCAGGTTGCCACTGTGCATTTGAAGGGGTTGCGCGATCAGTTTCGGGATTATTTTGGAGAAGACACCAAGGCGAATCAATGGGTTAGAAATCCATTCATCTTCCCATCAGAGCTCCGTGATG
This sequence comes from Mallotus villosus, assembly GCA_903064625.1. Lineage (NCBI taxonomy): Eukaryota > Metazoa > Chordata > Actinopteri > Osmeriformes > Salangidae > Mallotus > Mallotus villosus. The sequence goes on from CAEFZP010005680.1 coordinate 75,864, forward strand.
GATTAAGCATCCAAGAGGAGGAGGCCCTACTTGACCTGAGCTCCAACATGGAATTGCAACAGAAGATCCGTGAAGTGTCGCTTGCACACTTTTGGCTGTCTGTGGAAACAGAGTTTCCGTCACTCTCCATAAGGGCTATGCAAGTACTGATCCCATTCACGTCCACTTACTTGTGTGAGTGCGGGTTTTCTGCCTTGACCCTGATCAAAAACAAGTACCGGTCGAGGCTGCATGTCGAGGGCGACCTGCGCTTGTTCCTGTCGTCACTACAGCCCCGCATCCACCGGATGTGTGCAGCGAAGACGCAGACTCACTGCTCCCATTAGCCTAGGTAGAGAGAGCCAGCCTAGAGGTAGAGAAGAACATTAACATGTTCTCCGTTCTGTTTTGTAAAGTGATAGATATGAGATCAAATTTATTTTTGTTCGTTTTTTACTTCAGAAACATGCACAAATAGCATTGAAGTGTAATTAATCATCAATCATATTAGCCTATTGATTTTTAATAAAATGAGAGATCGTAAAGAGAGTAGTGCCTGCTAAATGACTTAGGGCTTGTGTTCAAAATAAACTTTTTCAAACCCTTTGCAACTATTTACTTTTAACACAGTGTTCCTTCTATTATTAATTAAATTAATATCCATATCTAATCATGATAGTTAGGTTGCTATACTGTAGTTACCTTGGCCACGTGCTCTTCCTTGTAGCCTATATCTCACGATTTGACCCTGCATTAATTTAGAAATACCAAAAAAAAGGATCAGTAGCCTAGAAAGAGACAAAATATTCAAACGGAATCTTATACCGAATTTTCTTTTAAACATTTAAAACTGAAAGCATGCAGCCAAGGTGCTCTCCACCTTTATTTCTTAGGGGCTATTTATAAACTATTTGATAAATCTTATATAAAAGCATAATATAATGTAAAGTAACAGCTAGCTGGCGTCAGTTACTTGTAAATAGATAATGTTTAAGAGTAAAATCTCAATTTAGCTTGCACATAAGTTATAACATATTTGAGTTTGCTAACATTAGCAATAACGTCAGCTAGTTCGAAGTGTAGCCTATGCATAGGCTAAGCATTACATTAGCAGCACATTTCACGTATTTAAGAATGATTAAACATGGACTTACCTGCAAGTGATGCATGGGTATCATCTCGCAGTATTTTTTATTTTCTCTGTTCCTGACTCCTGCCGTCTTTTCGAGGCCATTTCCCAAAAATGCCTACTTTCAAACCTCGTCAGGCGCAATCCAACAGACCACTGGGGCCAGTATTTCATATTATTTTAATAAATAATAAATAATTAGGCTAAGTGAAATTTTCGGCGCGCGCTTGGCGCGCGCATTAAACCTGCATCATAGTACCACCAAGAAAACAAAACTACTTTCACCCCTGGTAAGTAGGCTTACTGTTGGCCATGTTGCGCTTCGCTCCGCAGCTTCACTCGTTGTAAACCAACCAATCAGCGCGCAGCTTATCTATATATTCATGAACATACCATAGAAAGAAGAAACCCTCTTGTTTTATTCCAGGGCTATTTCACAGGGTGCATTAGGGCGCATAGAACAGCACCCGGAACATTTTCAGCCCAACCAATGTTAGATACCCTATTGGGAGACCTTAAGGAACAGTGTGAAATATGCCCTAAAAAATCATTCTATGACCCCGTTAAAATGGGGGAGGCCCCGGTGACTTGATGTTCTCTCAAGGGAGGCTCACTGTCTTACACTTTGAAAACCCCTGCCTTAGATCATCCACTCCGCCAAAGTTAAATCTACATGTCCATGTCATGTAACAATAAATGCTCAAATCTAATACGTGATTGTCTTGACTGAAATAAGCGCAGCTAGTTCAGGCAGGGCAATCGGGCAGCACGCATCATCAAGGGACGTAAGGCGTCTTACTCCACCTTTCTTGCTCCGCCCACTACACCCATATTAGCAGCGCATATTCATTGGGCGCGTCCGATAAGGCGGCTTTAAAAGACGCGCGGATACGCACACACTCACCCCGGTCGTTTATGATCACTGATGCTGCCACCCTCCACCATCCCCTTCTCCCCCATGCTGTCTATGTTCTATCCATCTAGGGGATTATATTCTATTGCTCCCTGCCTCATATGTCATGTATGTATGTGTTGCATCGAGGAGGCAGGGAGTACTTCCCTTAGATCATCCACTCCGCCAAAGTTAAATCTACATGTCCATGTCATGTAACAATAAATGCTCAAATCTAATACGTGATTGTCTTGACTGAAATCTTCTTGTCAAACATACTGTAAAATTATATTGACTGTTTGTCAACCGTACACAATGTTATTGCCTTTGAATCTTGCTAGCATAACGTTAGCTTTTGGGCTAATAGCTCAGCTGAAGTACGTTGACAAATTAGTCTACAGAATTATCTTGACGTCACCTAGCGCTTTTCTGAAAAGGCGCTCAAAAGCCTCTGGAGGCAGCGTTTTTTTCTAAAAAAGAAGTCAAGTGTGAACACGGCCTTAAAGAATATATGCAGCAGCAACGAAATAAAGTAACTCGTCGATATGTACACATCTTATATTGCTGCAAACCAAATTACAGCTTCTTACTTTGAGATTTGAGTATGTAAATATGCTCTCAAACCGTGTGTGTAGCATCTGCCTTCCGCCGCGTCAAACTGTCATTTCTCCATTGAAAGTGGTTGGGTGGACGATAATGGGACCCCCTGGCTAACATGCTAACAGGCTGCTAAAATCAGGAAACATTTCTAGGCATATCCTGATTGGATTTCAAAACCGGAATGTTATAATAGCCTATAGGTTTGTATCTATATATTAAAGTACAATGCTGTGACGTAACGTTTTTAATGTGTATTATAACGACATTTTGGTAACATTTCTAACGAGCGTCGAGAGCTAGGTGGACGATAATGGGACCCCTCCCTCTGGCTCTTTAGTTATAATTTAGTTTTAGTGAAATTGTTTACTTGGGTTGCCATGGCGACGCATAAACAGCTGTCCCGGCTAAAGGATTTTGTTTCATAGTTTGTTTGTTAGCGAGACTAGCACTCATGTGCCCTGCACGGGCACACAACAGTACAGCCGTGCCGAGCTCCTGAACATGAATCGTGAGTTGCATCGACTGGGCCGGTGTACGAGCTCGGCTAAAGGCTAGCCCGTCCAAACCACCGCTTCCTTCAATCTTCCTCGCCAAAGTGTCCGCTCAATAAGTAGGCTATAACTGGATGAGATCAGACTACGACTCAAGGCACAGAGGACTTTGACAACTGGCATGATTTTCACGGACACATGGTTGGACGTCAGCACCACACGCAGCTATATCCAGCTAGCAGGCCGCACCGTCTACCGGGCCGACAGAACAGCCGACTCGGGAGGGTCTCTCTTTGCCATGCAAAGAAACCTGCTTGGTCTTGTAAATGACAGAGTATTGACCAGAGGAGAACCCCCCTGTTTGTGACCTTCCCCTCTGGAGCAGCGTGGTACACTAAATGTACACTTTATTATAGCCTATACTGTAAATATGTATATGTATATGTTCAATCTATACTTGTATTGTTTTAGTGTCTGAGAGCTGCTACCTTAATTTCGTTGTACTTGAGCGATGACAAATACATATATTCTATGTATGGCCGTTTTTTTTTACTTCAAAACAAGTGTCAGTATCAGCTGATGATTGCGTGGTTGTAAACAGAGCCGCGTGGCGGAAGGGAGGGGCAGGAGTGGCGTAACCACGACAACGATTGTCATGTAGCCTATCCGTGTTAGTGTGGACGGCAAACATTTGGAAAACGCTATGAAAACACTAGTGTGGACGGAGATCGTTTTCAATACGAATACGCGTATTCGTATTTACCCGGGCTAGTCAACAATAGTCATATCGTCATAACATTGCCCTCCTTCTGTTTTTGGGGGGTTTAGAATTGACCGAACTATCAAATAGCCTAACGAAAATACTAATAGGTGCGTTCGACATGACCGGTCGTCGTGCAGCGCTGCAGCCGCTGCGCGGCTGACTTGAAACGGTGAAATCTGGTTAGACTTCTTGTCCGACTTGAGACAGAGCCGAGGCTAGGTCACTTTGACGTATAGCCATCAAAGTAGGCTACCGTGAGATCGATTCGAGAACTGCCTGCCGGCTGTGTTGCCGGGCCTATTTTTCTCCAGAGCAACTGCACGGGTTCAAATGTCGACGACACAGCTACGCTATTTTATGATTGACCAGACTCACACATGACAACTTTGACGTGTGTTTTGTAATTATTCTGACACCTTCAGTTTCGCCAGTGCTTAAATCCGGACCAAATAATTTGATTGAATAAAACATTTGTTGAAGAAAGGGTTTTGGGCCACCTCTTCTACTGACGGAAAGACTAAGTTTAATTATAGCCTAAATAAAGTAACGTAAGCAAACAGCGCTTGATCGGCCATCATGACTGACATCAACGCAGCAAACCACGAGACGCTGGAATGTCCGACTTCACAGAGCCGTTTCAACTCATCCCCGACTACAAGCGGCTACTCTCGCCGGTCGTTTCATGCAGCCGCAGTCCATGTCGAACGCACCTAAGACGCACCCGCATTTGCTCAAATGGCAAAGACTTTCACGACCTAAATCAAAAATCCGAGATATCAGTTCCACTCGAAATCGCTTTCTCAACAAAGCCAAATGGTTGGCATTTTTTGAGGGTGGTATTTTACACTCATAATCCAAACTCTAATTTGCGTGCTAGAACGTCTCTTATTACGTTGTGACGTTATGCGTTGTCGCGTTGGTTACAACCGAGTAGGCCTGCCCTTTGCCGACAAAATACACTTTTTGCCACAAAAACGTTGTATCCTCCTAAACTGCAACGGAACGTAAATATTTACATTCTCACTGACAGCTGTCATATCGTGATCTATACTGCTGCACTTGCCGACAGTTCAGTAAGCTCTATATATCTATATATTTAATTTAAAAATCATTTTTTGTGTCACGTTCCGTGTAACAACATACCCCACTCCCCCCCTCCTCTCCAGACGGGCGCATGCACGTCAAGACCTGGCCTGGCTTCCTCATTCTTCGTGCATCCCCCCCTCCCCCTCTCTCTTTGAAACCCGTAGTTTTACTACAATTGGAAGTCATGCCCATTTAATCTTAGCCAGAAATAATTTAGTACCAAGGTCACTAGATATTGCACCAGTTTTTAGGATCGCATCAGGGTTAAGACCCTGGGAGGGAAGCTCCACCAGTTCCCCCTGGAGGTGGTGCTCCTACTGATTGTAGGACAGGGTGGGGAGGACATGGCTGACAAGGCCAGGGATGAGGAGGTGAGGGGTGAGGCCAGGTTTGGAGGTGGAGGAGACGGTCAGGCAGCAGTGGAGCTGCTGGACTGGTACGAGCTGGACCAAGAGCTCATTATAGTTCTGGAGAGGCCTGTACCCGCCGTGGAACTGTTTGAATATATCCAGGAGAGAGGAGGATATCTCCCAGAGGATCAGGCCAAGGTGAGTGTGTGCAGACAAGTTCGTCACAGCCATCCACCTCCAAAGAGCTATTTGTGAAAGTCATCTTTCTCTGTGTCTCTTTCTCTTTCTGTAGATCATTTTGAGGCAGCTGGTTGAGGCCATGGTCAATTTCCACTCTTGGGGTGTCCTCCACCGAGATATTAAGCCAGAGAACCTTCTGGTGGAGACCGGTTCTGCAGTTCCACGGATTAGGGTTCTGGACTTTGGCTGTGGCTGCATTATTCAAGACGCACCCTACACCGAGTTCCTTGGTACGTTCCCTACTCTTGTATTTTCTCTCACCCCCCCCTCCCCCAATCCATATTAAAGAGCAATACATCATCGAAGATTCACCATGATGACAAACACAAGGACTTGAGTGGAAATAAAGAATGAACTCAGTTGCAATTGCATCCAATCACATCGTACACACACTGCCTTTTGCAGTTTAACTAACGTTGTTTTGTGTGTGTGTGTGTGTGTGTGTATCAGGGACCAAAATGTACATCCCTCCCGAATGGTACCTCCATGGTTCCTACCAGGCGGTTCCATCCGCTGTCTGGCAGCTGGGGGTACTCTTGTATAACATGCTGTCTGGGATATTCCCCTTTCGCAAACCTGATCACGTCCTTTATTGTGATCCTATCCCTAGCATGGATGGGTTTTCCAGCCGTAAGCCACGCATCCACACGCAGACGAGAGAAATAAACACCCACACTCACACAGAGGCACACACATGCTTTCTGTCTGTATCTAACTGACCACTGTCTCTTCCATTCTCTCCTATTCTCTGCTATCTCTCTCTATATTTCTCTTTCTTTCTCTCTCCAGAATGCAAGAATCTCCTGAAAATGTGTTTGGCAAAGTGCCCCAAAGATCGGCCTACTCTAGAGGAAGTTCTTCTCCACCCGTGGCTGCATCCAGAGGAGGATAGGAAAGCAGGGAATGAGAAAAAGAGAAAGAGAAAGGAAAGAAGAGATGCAGAGAGCAGCACGGGGCGGGAGAGAAAGAGGAAGAGATTGCTGGAAGAGAGACAGGATTCGGGGGAGTCTTTGAAGGCACTGTCCCTTCAGCCCAGGTGCCCTCTGCCTGTGCTGCCCAAAGGCCCTCTGCCTGTGCTACCCGAAGGCCTGGTGCCCGTGCTGCCCAGAGGCCCTCTGCCCGTGCTGCCCAGAGGCCCTCTGCCTGTGCTGCCCAAAGGCCCTCTGCCTGTGCTGCCCAAAGGCCCTCTGCCTGTGCTGCCCAGAGGCCTGGTGCCCGTGCTGCCCAGCACCGAGCCCTCTGCTCCTCCTGAGCCCCCAGCAGAGTCCTGGTCGACTCCAGCAGAGTCCTGGTCGACTCCAGCACCCCCAGAGCTTCCTGCACTTAAGAAGCCCAGCCTTGGTGACCACCACCGACCCCCTGAGCACCTCTCCACATCCAGACGGCCTCCAGGTCTGCCTCCAGAGCTGCCCCGGCTTTTCACCCTGCCTCCTGGCCGGCCTCCAGAACTGCCCTGGCCTTCGTCCCTGGCCCCCGGTCGTCCTCCCGACCTTCCCCACTGTCCCTTTCTCCCCGTCGCCCTCCTGACCCCCTGACCCCCCCCGCCCCCAAATAAAAAACCACACACACATCTATAACCCACCCTGACTACATTCAGGAGAGAGGAGGATTTCTCCGAGGATCAAACCAAAGATATCTCCCAGGGATTTCCAAGCCGTAAGACACTCACACGAGACACACATTGTCTGTATCGAGCTGACCACAATCCCCTCCACTTCTCTCATATTTTCTGCTATCTGTCGTTCTCTCTTCAGAAGATATGAACCTACAGAAGGAGGCGGTTTGCCAAAGACCTGCCCACTCTGGAGGGAATTCTGCTCCACCCTTGGCTGCAGTGGTCCAGTCCCTCCCCTTCACCTCTGGGAACACACCATGGGTCGTGTGCAGCTCATCCACTGCCTCACCGAAGACCACCTGGGACAAAACATCAAATGTCCCAAGCATATTTACTACCAACTAAATAAATAACACCATATATGCTTAAACTAGTCTGTTTATTTCTGGGAATTTAAATCTCCAAATACTGATTTCAAATGAAAGTGATCTTCTCTCCTTTTTAGCTCATACTAGAATAGTGCCCATGTCCGTGATGCAGACGGTGATCGAGATGGTTGTAAGTTAATTCAATGACACACAGGCAGCCATTATTATCAAGTTATCGATACAGTGCTCGTCACGGCTCTCGCTACTGCAGTCTCAATCTCTGTGTTTGTCGTGTGTCTAACCTCTTCCATGTGTGAATGTTCTATAGTACATTTCCCTAGTTAAAAATAACTTCCTCCTTCCTCCAAATCACTTTTGATACAGCTGGCAATATCAATATGAATCAGTTTATATTTGGTTGAAGCTGTTTTCTTGCGGGACAAGATTGTAGCCTTGTTAACCACATTTAGATAGATAGGTAGAGATGTATGGATACTTTATTGATCCCGAAGGAAATTTAGGTCATCCAGTAGCTTATACACATATACACTTATACACCTCACCGACATACATAAATCACATATACATACACAATATCATATTTACTGTAGTGAGGCAGTCCAGTTCAGTGCCAACAACAGCTCCCGCCTTCCTCACCAGCCTGTCCAGTCGCCCTGCATCCCTCTTCTTGATGCTGCCTCCCCAGCACACCACAGCATAAAAAAGGACGCTGGCCACAACAGACTGGTGGAACATGCGCAGGAGTTTGTTGCAGACATTGAAGGACCTCAGCCTCCTCAGGAAGTAGAGTCGGCTCTGACCCTTTTTGTAGATTGCATCAACGTTGGCTGACCAGTCCAGTTTATTGTCTATATGAACACCTAAGTATTTGTAGGTGTTGACCACCTCCACACTGACCCCCTCGATGGAGACTGGTAGCAGAGGAGGCTGGGACCTCCTAGAGTCCACCACCATCTCCTTGGTCTTGGTGGCGTTCAGCTGCAGGTGCATACCATTCTACAACATTTTACATATATGCATTTTACAAGCTCACTTCAGATCATTGCTACATCACTTTTTGAAGGAGCCTACATTTCCATTCAATTGTTTGATCAATTCACTAGATAAATATTATTCAACGATAGCCTGCAAATCAATCCACTCTCCCACCTCGAAGAGTAGCTAAGGTGCTTAGTTCATGTTAAATACATAGGCTACTAATTTGTCTGAGCAAAGGGTTTTATTTAAATACATATTGCACCGTTGAACACAACACATTCAATTAAATGACTATAGCTACATAATGATGCTTATACCATGGTCTGGGTGAATACTCGATTCTGATTGGCTGCAGGGGTGTACATTATAAAGTGATATACGGACACCTACTAGTGATATTGGACACCTACTACGACATTTCAGCAAAACTGTCTTTTCACCGTTCTAAATGATTGCGCCGGCTACATAGTAGGCTATATGAGCCTGTACAAAGTGTCTGAAATAAGTAACAATAACAACAGGGACGCAGTCCTCCATTTCCAAGCCTCCATTTACAATTTTGAAAGACTTTAACAAGCCAACATGTCATTACCCAACCCAGTCTCATCCCAACTCGTCAAATATCGACGCTTGGGCAGTATGGCTAGCCGTTTTATCATTTAATCAATGAATTCTTGATATCCAAAATTCGAATTGTTGATATCAACAATTGCATTTTGGATATCAAGAATTCGCATTTTGGATATCAACAATTGCATTTTGGATATCAACCATTCGCATTTTGGATATCAACAATTGCATTTTGGATATCAAGAATTCGCATTTTGGATATCAAGAATTGCATTCTGGATATCAACAATTCGAATTATTGATATCAAGAATTTAATTCTGGATATCAACAATTCGAATTATCGATATCCAGAATGTAATTCTGGATATCAACAATGTATGCTAATGACCTTAATGGGGGCGGGATTATATTAGCATGTTCTCTGTTATAACTCAGGTATAGCTAGTTAACATGGCTGCGCATGTACTGAATCAAGTCCGAAGGAGAATTTTAACAATTGAAAGAGCATTGACCCAAGGATCCGCAGGACACCGTGAATTGCAAATAATTTCTTTACTAATTGTAAACTTGTATCGAGTAGAAGACCATTTAAGACCTGAAACGTTTCGTGAGCTTAGAAAGTTTGAATGAGTTGAAGTCATGCATCGATTCACATGAACCAGCTGGCTTGTCTTACCAAGCTCCACGCAGTCGAACAGGTATGTGTTCAAGTGTTAACAATACATTGTAGGCCTATGTATTTGTTGCAGATAGTAGTAGTCTAATAACTGCTGTGTTTTGTAAGGAATAGTAAAAATAATGCAATTTTTGCAGCACTTCCTGAGCCTGATGAATTTTATAGGACCATTATATAGTAGGCTAGATAGATATAGATTCAGTTTAACTGTTATTTTGTTACAGAAGTGTAACTACAGTATATTTCAAATATTTTTCTGTGAAGTAAAACATGTTTTGTGTGTTTTAGGCCAAAGAGGGAGACCATCTATTCATGTCACCAGAGCTCAGATACAAGTGCTCCAAAGACAGGGTTTCACCATCAAAGCAATGGCCAGGATCTTGGGTTGTTCATCCTCCTATCTGTACAAAAAATCCATGTTGTTGGGTATTTCTTTGCGTCATCGATTCACAGCTATTGGCGATGATGACCTTGAGCAACACATAAGCAGACTACACCAACAGTATCCACTATCAGGCTTAACGGTAATTATTATTAGGCCTTATATAATTCCTGACAATATTCATTACATACAAAATGTATAAATAATATGAAGTTGTCCAGTGTCCAATTATATATTCTATATGAAGTTGTCACTGCTACAGTCTTTTAGCTTCAGCAAAGTTTGCCTCAGGCATCCTGTAGTCTAAGACCTGGCCAAATAGCCAGACTGCTTTTTAACACTAATTTCCTTAACAAGAAAGTAAATCTGATCTAACAGAATTTAGGACAAACTTGGCCAGATTGTCTTAAGCTTGGCCAGGTTGAAGGCTCGATGGGACCAGGCCACAATTGGCAATCGCACAACTGAGCCTTCAACTCCACCAAAGAACCCAGATGAGTCTTGACGGTATGATTTTGCCTGTTTAATAAATGTAATTTCTCAAATGCAGATGATGCAGGGATACCTTCGGGCTGAGGGGATAACGGTTCAAAGAAGAAGGGTTCGTGAGATGCTGACCACGGTGGACCCAGCTGCAGCAGCCCAGAGATGGAGCAACGTTGTTGCAAGACGCATGTAGGGGGGTAAAATATGGTCGAAAGAACCAAAACGAATTCCCCTATGGTTTAAAGGAAGATGGGAAACTGAAGTGTATTAGCATGAACCAAATAATGCCAATACAAATATAAATGATAGTTATTTGACTTAATGGGTTAAATCAGAGCAAGAATGGTCAAAGTACGGTCAAAAGGAATACGCATTTAATAACATTGCAAATGAATGAAATCAATTACAAGGCAAACATGTTACAAATGAAGGCTTTAAATCTTACCTACTCTACCGTGATCATTGTAAAATCAGAGAGAAAGCAAGAGTGAGCAAAGAGTAGGACAGACAAGGCAGAACTGAGGAGAAGGTCTCAGGAGATCAAGAATCCAACGGACAATGCATTACAATTCCCTTTATACACAAGAACAACCAATCAGACCAGATCTTGAATGGGGTGTCAGGGCCATCAAGTTGAGACCGTCCAGAAACTCCAGAATTTAGCATATGAGAGGTGGGGGCAGGTTTGACACCCAGCCTTACACGCAGTTATCATGTGCCATTTCCAAACAGTTTATGGCACATAGATGGCCACATGCGTCTCATACGGTAATCACAAATGATTAGTTAACGCTATTTAGTTTAACATTTCAAGTGCGTATTCTCAGTTATCTTAGTGTCAATGTGTTAGTGACCACATAACATGTTCTTGTGATTTGTATAGACAAACTTGATATAGAATTATGGTAGTATAACCACAGGAACATTTCGATAGCAGTCCATAAATTAAGCCCGCATGTACACATCTGTCTTTAATTTATAGGTACATTTATATAAAATTTGAATGAACGTACAATTTAATACGTTTTTCCTTTTTTGGTAACAACACTTCTAGATGGGGATTTGTGACCCACGGTGGAATTGATGGCCGTTCTCGTGTGATCACGTTCCTGAGTTGCAGTACAAACAACAAAGCTACCACTGTGCTTTTGCATTTTGTCAGAGCCACCTGTCAATATGGAGTCCCATCAAGAGTGAGGTCAGATTGTGGAGGTGAAAACACTTTGGTTGCACTGCTAATGACTTTGTTAAATGGACAGGGTCGTGGTAGCCACATCACTGGCAGATCGGTTCATAACCAGCGGATTGAACATCTTTGGAGAGATGTGTTCATCCAGGTCATCCACAGCTTCTCTTTCACACTTTTGAGGAAGACCTGATTTTGGATCCAAATGACCACATCCACAGGTTCTCACTGCACAACACATACCTGCCTGAAATCCAAAATAGATTGGATTGTTTCAGAGTTGCATGGAACAGTCACAGTCTACGCACAGAGCACAACAGCACACCCAACCAAATCTGGATGGACGGCATGCTTGGAAACATTCACCAAAAAGCTGTGCAGAGAGTCTTTGGGGAGGATCCGTACACAGAGGAAAGTTTGGAAACTATGTTGGGAAGACATGATATTCAGCTACCTCGGTTGCAAGCTGAAGCTGATAATGATGACCTAGACCGGGCTGTCATTGTAGAACCACCTCTAGTTGCTCTGACGCCTGAACAAGAGCAGGCTCTTCAGGATGCCTTGACGGGGATCACAGATTTAAAACTGAGAATGCATTAGTGTGGCAGCTGTCCCAGGGGCCCCTTCTGTGCCTTCGCCCACCTCAACAGTAAGACCCTGAACACCCTGACAGTACTAACCCTGGCCTTCTACAGTAACACCCTGAACACAATGAAACTACTATCAATTTAGTCTCTTTTCCACCTCCCCCTCTCTCTCTCTTTCCATCCCTCCTTCTCCCTCTCCAGAGCCCCCCATCACTGAAGAGCCCTCCTGCCCCCCTCACCCCGGACCTCCAGACCCCACATTTGCTTAAGGTTTTCCAAAACCTAGGCTGTTTTTGATTGCGGAAGTGACCATTTCCTTCATGCTATCCTCGCTATCCAGGCCTCTGGGAAGGTAGAATGTCAGAGTGCAAGTGGATGCATATGGCATTCGGGACCTGCCTTGTTCCTGGTCATAAAAGTCAATGGTTGGCTGCTCCTTGAATCCCAGTGGTGGAATCGTGTCTGCAGAGGTGATAAATATGAGGATGTCCTCAAAAGTAACTTCTGCTTGACTGTCTGTTGAGAAAGGATCAGAAATCTAACCCTAACCATCTGAACCGGTTGTTAACATTTGTATACATTTACTAGGCTATATTTAGCATTTAATTTAGGGTAATCCAAAACTCTATTGAGACTGTCAATGTGTTTCAAGACAACAGCGAATAATCTTACCTTCTACCATCTGGAGAAACATCTCTCAGCTGAAGATGGTGTCCTCTTCCTGCACTCTTCGGTTGGTGCCCCTTGTACTGAAGTTGACACTCAAGAGGGTCTTTAGTGATTGGCGAGTGAGAGGGACGGAAATGTCGGTGAAGACTGGCAGGAAGGCAGCATAGTTGGCTTTCACCACATCCCACAAATTGCCCCAGGAGTTCAATCCATCGGTGAACGCTTTGATGATGTTTGCAACTCTGTAAATAGATGTAATTACTTAACACGGGCAATATCAGACATAGTTACAGTTCAGTATTATTTCTAAACCTCCAGAGATGATTGCATGCATGTTAGTAAAGTCAGCTTCAAAGTGTTGTCATCATCAACTAATAAAGATTGATGTGTCATTATGATATGTCACTACCTCATGAACACATAATGTTTACATATGTATCCAATTGTGTTGGGGATCTCCTCTCTCTTTGACATGTATATGCCACACTCAGCTAACCAGTTGCCTAGCATTTCGGGCTAGAGCAAGGCAGCAAAATCACTGTCATCTTGGCAGTTGAGAATCTGACGATGACAAATGTACAAACGTTTTTTATGCAATTCTAAACTGGTAGACGCAGATCAACTTCTTAGTTTTACACTACTGTGTAAGTTCAATGACAATCAAATGTTATACTGCTTGCTCATACCTTTTTGATTTTAGTTTGGACGTCTTCATCAAGATTCTCCCAAGGGAAATCATTAAAGGACGGGTTGTGGCCACACATGCATGCGAACAGGGTTTTGTCCAGGGCTCTTAATCCTGGTCCCCCATGGGCGATCGACCAGCCAACGCATTTTCCGACCTTTAAGTATTTCTGTTCCTGACCCTGCTGGTAGGTGAACAGTAGATGGACCCTCAAAAACACCGGACTGTTGCACATCCTGCATCAAGAGTCTTTGACAGATAGCAACACACAACAATTAGAAAATAACATTTCACAAAGCATCAATAATGAGTTACAAAACACGATTCCCTGGGCTTCTGACTATTTAATTTAGAGTTACCAAGTCAAGGTCAGTAGTGAGATGGACATGACCAAGTTGGAAGGGGAAAAATGTTGGATAAAAATATAATATAATATAATTCATAATATCATTGCATGATATTCACCCACCGGAAAAACTCTCTCTGTGGCCCCCCGTAATCTGCTCCTTCCTCCCCAACAAATTCCACCTTTGGAGATTTCTTCCAGCAGAATGAGGGTGATGATATTGCTTTAAAAGCACTGTATATCACTTTCCTCCTATGGACAATGACATGCAGTTCATTGCCAGAGCCTAAAGAGCTGCTTTGGCCGTACCCATCTTGGTAGAGGTGTTGTTTCTGAAATAATAGGAGGACTGTGGCAAGATCAAGATCTTCATCCTTGAGGAAATATGGGAAAATAAAATGATTCATTCAAAAACAGAGTTGATGGCTGACCTTTTGAAACATTTCCTAAATATTCTTTCCTTACTACAAATATGTTTGGGGTCCAGCACACCTGTATACTAATATCACAGCTAAGAGTTGAAAGGACAGTCCCACAATACAAAAACTGATTTAGGCTCTATTCATTCACACAAGTTCAGCAATGCACTGTTAAAATAGTGGGTGTAATCTAGCAGACCAACGATAGAACCTTTTGTTAGAGTATTAAACTCCCGCAGCTTCATGCTAGGAGGTGCATGGGAACCACGTCAAACACCCTGACAATTTCTCCTGGATTGATCAAAGTTTCTCTGTGACTATGATTTTTTTTAAACTTGGGCACCGTGTGCTATTTAGCAAGTGCACCTATTTTAGCAAGTGACTTAGACCGCTACACCTAGGGGTTTAGGATTATTATTCATTAAAAGTCCGACCTACTATAGCATGAAGCATACTTACTGTGGTGACATAATTTGTGTCATGACCACTGCTGTCCTGATCACTGCTGTCATTATCGTCATCGTTTTCAGCCAGCATGAAGTCATTTCTACAAATGTGTAAAATAATTCAAATTAACCCTCACTCACCCTAATACACAATTATAATAAACCTGGGGCATTCTAACCCACAATTACACAAGTGTAATACAAGCAAAGTATTATAGGGTAGTATAACATGAGACCCAATGCCATGTGTTTTATGCTGACTAGTAAGCAGTGCCGAGGAGCTCACAAAATAAGGAGGTGATTTAAATTCAGGTACAAATAAATACATTTACAAATACATCATGTAATATCTTTATCAATAACAGCAAGTACCTGTCTACAATTTGTGAGGCATCCACTGCTGAGCTTGTTGGAATTCTGTAAAACACCTACAAAAAAAGTTTTGTTGATACAAACTGTACATAAATATACCCAAATCTATGAAAATGCAAACAAGCCAAGGTACTTTAAGTTTGCAGAATTGATCATATATAACCTAAAGGATATACAATACATTACAGCACAATATATGGTCTGTCATCACCAGCTGTATCACGGGCACAGCATTTTCTATAATTCCAGACATCTGTGTAGCACCAATTATATCAAGGGCTATCATTATCTATAGGCTAGTTCAAGTTATCAATATTTGTGGCTTATTAATCACTGAATGCATCATAGCACAAGAACAATGTTCATACTACTTTATAAAGGATGCATGTCTTAAAGAATACATTGTGCTTATTAAAGTAATGTTTTATGTTTTAACTTAGAAGTTTGCTTAGGCCTAAACATAGTCTCATTTAGGGAGTGGGGAACAGGCTGTACTGTGTGCCCTAATCTCTTCATTTCAGGAGCCAGGAGCAACCTTGAAGCCGGGCTGAGATGGCACCAGAGCGTGGGGCGCGCCAGCAAGAACAACTCCCGCATGAGAAAGCTCAACCTTCTTTTGATCATTTTGTATGACGGCATTGTAGCCTATAATATATCCTGGGGCAGGGACAGGTAGCCAGTTGGACTTCGTGAACCAAGCCCTAACATTGTTGCGGTTAGGGAAACGTAGACAACCCCAGAGCTCTGTACTTGATTTCCAACTGCTGCATTAAAGCTGATATTATCGGACCTCTTCGACTCCAGACCACTCTTTCTAGAACACAGACTTGTGTCATTGAAAACTAGCATTACATAGGCCTATTGGAATAGACACAAAGAATCTTAGTCCTTCAAACCCTCCAATCGATTACAATTATAAAGGTGTTCTTAAACTTAAAAAAATCCAGAGTGCCTGCATTCTGTTGTTCATTATAACATATCCATACACCACGTAAATATCTCACATCAGGCGTTCCTGCATTCTGCCACTCTAGTGGGTCCAACGTCTCCATCTATAAGAAGAATATAAACAATATCTTAAATGTTCCTCTTATTAAATTAACTAATTAAGACAATAGCAGTTAATGACACAACATTAATTTGGGTTTACCTGAAATGACATGTCTCTCTCTAATGATTTTTCCATTGCTGCTGCTGCTGACATCTGTTGTAAAATAATTACTTCATATTATTGATATGTAGAATTTCTGTGAGAAAGAGGTTTTTCTCTTTCTCAAGAGGCCATGCTGTGGAGCTCACCCCAGTCCACATAAGGGCCTTACTTGTTTCAGGGAACAGGGTTCAATGAGTTACGATACTGTCAGTGCGTTTACATGATGGTAGTAATTCGAATCTTGCTTAATTCGAATAATGCTACTCTCTGGCAGAACTGGATTATCCGAATGTCCATGGCAAGTGAATAAACCGAATTATTGGCCGAAAGCATGTAATATCCCAGTCCGATACGTGGCGCTGTTTTCATTACAACTAGTGGTGATACAGCCATTTCCGCTTGACCTCTTCACCACTACCAACAACAACAACCATAGATATATATATATGAAGGCGTTTACATATATTTATGACAACAACATCAACATTTCGAGAAAGATGGCAAGGTGACGCTACGTCCCTCTACATTCCGTGCATGATGACAGTAGGAGTAGCCTACTGCGAATGCAAACGGCGATATTGGCTAGATTGATAAAGTAGAGAAGACGCCGCCGAAAGAACATGGATAATTTAATTCAGACCACCAATATGTGGTTGCACTTTGCCACAGTACCACAAAGGTCTCGGCGAACAGTCTTGATGAAGAGCAAACACAAAGTCTTCTGGGTTGTACATCGCGTCGTTTGTTTGTTTCTACTGGGCCAGCTCCTGGCAGCGACAACCTTTTTCGACTTCCGTGTCACGACCTGGGAGGGTGGCTCAAGCATGCGCAAAGACGCTGAATCCAGTTCATAGTTCGATTAAGCGTTTACATGCATGCGTTATTCGAATTATCAATCGAATCGGACAGAGTTATCCCAGGGTGTCGATCGGATCGTAGTCGGATCGCAATGATTCGAATTAAGGTGTTTACAAGAAACGGATAATTCTATTTCAATCCGATTAAGCCAGTAATTCGAATGCATGTAACCGCAGTGACTGAGGAGACTTGCTACAAATGGGACATGGTCCAACTACAGCCTCAAAGGGCGAAAGGGAAAACTACCCTTCATGGGGACAACCCTTTACAATACTGTTTTACGTAAGAAATTCGATTTCCATACAATGTTTTCCTTTACATTGTCTATAGAACATTTCACATATAATGCTTTTTAAATAGGAGCTTGTGCTGAGCAGTTCCCAAAGGTGAGCGAAAAGGAGATCGAGGCGTGGATAGGAGATACCCTTAAGCATGCACCTCACCGGGCCAAGGTGGTCCCAATAACTGTAAGTTTTCCTTTAATTAAACAAACTAAGGTAGCATTACATTTACCATTAACTTTTTCTCTTTTAAAAACGTTTCTTTCTCTATGATTACTGTAATGACTTTCCTAGTCATTAATAGTGTACTTATTCACTTATATAGCATCAGTATGCAGTTCTACACTGGTTTATTTCGTAATGCATACATCTACTATTAAACATAGGATAGCACCCCCTTCTGGTGTAGTGTGTCAATGCTATTACCAATACATGACAAATACGAATTTACGATTAACGGACATCTATATTAACCAGTTAAAATCTTACATTGTCATATCAATAGCCACTCTTGTATGGCAAACATATTTGGTTAATACACTCCCTCATAGTTGGATCTTATACAAGTGTAATTAAATGCAACAATGAGAGATTAATAGAGATGTTTTTTTTGCCAGGCACCAGAAGAAGAACTTGGGGCACAAGAAGAAGGATCTGGGGCGCCAGAAGAAGAGGAAAACAGTGATAGTGATCTCTCACTAACTATCTGACTCTCCTATCATTTCTATGTTTATTTTTTCAATAAAATAATTTTGATTAACTTTTAAATTCAAGATTCGTCATTCCATGTGTTGTAGCCTAATGCTTATTACGATAATCTCCCACAGTAGAACACAGAAAAATAACAATGAGAATGTTTAACATAATGGATAGCAATGTTTTGGATCCCTTAAAGGTTCTCCAAAAGTATTGTAGTTAGTTTATTTGTTAAAGGTTCTGCACATTTTCTATAAAGACAAAGAAATAGCTAGTGGTTCAGATAACGGGATGCAAGGACCGAAACGAAAGTTTGATATGTCACTAAAAGGTTCTGCAAAGGTCGTGGAAAGTAGCATTGAAATGTCCTATAATGGTTCCCTAAACGTTCCCAGCACGTCCTGAAAGGCCCCGAAATAACGTCCTCCTACCTTTTAAAGAACTCCACATTGAGCCCAACATGGGACGTTCTGGGAACGTCATAAGGCGACGTCCTTTACACCAACGCGAACGTTCTGGGAACGTATAATTTCTAGCTGGGCAGACACTATGTAGGCCTATCTAGTCGCAAGTTTTCGGTAAATGCAGTTGGGTTGTCTGGATTGAAGCAGCAAACATTGTGTTAAAGTAAAAACATTACATAATATTATAATACGTTTATTGGATTTACAGCTGCTACATATAACCTAGCATAATGTTTTTACCTCGACAACCCAACTGCATTTTACCGAAAACTTGCGACTACATAACTTTCAGGGAATCGCTTGTTTGCTAAGGGTCGGGTCGGGACTCCAACATTAATACACTGACAACATTGTATTGAAATCTAATATTTTTTATAGCACTTTTTATTGTGTAAAGAGATACCAACCTTTCGTAAACTTTCGCCAGCCGTCTGCTATGCACCAATTATATGGAGGACCAAACCTGCCATAATTACAAATAAATAAATAAATGTATCAAAAAATGTAATTATACACTAAAAAAGACAAATATATATAAATACATGTATGAAATAATATTAATTACGTATTTATTTATTTAAATGCAAATTTATTTCTGTATTTATTTATTTTTGTATTTATTTATTTCTTCCTTCATTTATTTCTGTATTTATTTATTTCTGTGTACATTTAAATGTGTATTTCATGATCCTTAAGCTAATGAGGTAAGCTGTCAATCAAGGGATGTCACGGTGTCACCATAACCCCATTGGTTGATCGGTATCTGAGTGCGATTATGATTACTTTCATACATGGGCCGCTATTTTAGTATACAAATGACTGCACACAAGCAACATATTGCCAGAGATTTGGGAGTTTTGGCTAGCTAACCTTGCTGTAAAAGTGTTAGTCCAGATGTTTTACTTCATGGTAGGCTAGATAGTAGAACTCGCTAGCATTAGTTTCAAACACAGCAGCATCGCCGTTGAGGAACAGTTGCTGTAGCCTACAGTACTGTATGATGGAGCTGTGCCAAGGTAAGAAGTTACATTTGCACTACTGTATGTTTTTTAAAAAAATATTTGCACAGTCGAATGGAGGCATAATTCTTGGCCCATTTTCTGGCATCTAGTAGCCTACATTTAACGTTACAATATCTTAAAGTACGGAGATCTTTGATGCTAGCAATGTACAGTAGAAGCTAGCTAGAACGTAGCAGAAACAGTGTGCTACGAAGTGAGTGATGAGCTGTTTATGTAATGTTTTAGTGTAGCTAATTTAGTGCACTATTTATATTTTTTGAGAGACTAATGCCTACAAACAAGTTTGTAAGAGAAAATATGTATTTCATTCTTAACCCATAACTGTGGTCGCTTTGCACCAATAATCTGGGAGTTGGTACAGTAAGAAATTACATGATGTGTGTCAAGGAAGGAAACAACAAAGACCAAAGTACAACATGGTTAGTCTGTTCATGTGATTGTCACCCTATGTCATTACAGCTTACTGTCTGTTTATGTGTGTGTGTGTGTGTGTGTGTGTGTGTGTGTGTGTGTATGTATGTATGTGTGTGTGTGTCTATGGCCCTTGCAGTCTGGCATTGCTACTGAGGTTGACGTGAGCTGAAAAGGAGGCCCAGAGCCTTGGAGGTGGATGTCAGAACACTAGATGAAGGAGCTGGAAGGGGGACCACTGGATGAAGGAGCTGGAAGGGGGACCACTGGATGAGAGAGAGCTGGAAGGGGGACCACTGGATGAGAGAGAGCTGGAAGGGGGACCACTGGATGAGAGATTTCCGGATTAGGGAAAATGTGATGGAGCGGACTGATTTATATTTAAACTACAGTATTTGTGTCACTATGCTTTTAATTCGGCATCACAACTCCCTATTTGGAGCATGCAATACATCCCCATGCATCACACCCAACCATTATGAAATGGTTGATGCCAGGTGCAAGCCCAAGACAGCGCAGTGTAGACAAAGGCGCTACCTTTGTTGTTTCACCTTTTACACTCTTGTCATAGCAGAGACTAAAATAACGTGTACATATGTTGTACTGTGTATGTTGAACGCATGTAGTTGTACTGTAGCCTTTCACAACCAAGCCCTTGAGGGTTCATCATTGTGCAGTACACATGCATACCATTTTATTAAACTGTTTTCTATTTCTATCATTACATGGTCATAATCACCTTGTGTGCTGTCAGTTATTGACGATTCAATCAATATCAAACTGTACAGTAGGTCAAGATTAAATAAAGATGCAGAAAAAACTAGTTGTTTGCAAGTTACATTAAATGACAACACATGAAGGGTATGAAGAGATTATTAAATTGGAGTACAGTTATGGTTGCATCTATGTGGCGGTTGATTTGCCTGATGAACTTGCTGTTGATTATGACAGATATATGCCTTTCTGCCATCTGCCCTCACCTCTTTCCCACATTCTTATTTTTGTTTTTCTCCTCCGTCAGATTGTTTTTAGAGTAGCCTTCTTGCTGTTTGTCAGTGAAATCCAACACAGGCGTTGGTTTGACGTACGACTGGGTTTTGGACGTCTTCTCCCCTTTGCCAGACTTCTTCTCTTCTGTCATATCCTGAAAGCAGAACACATGCTTACAGGAAAGAATCACTGAGCTGAGAAAAAATGAAAGCATTGAAATCATGGTTCTTTTCCGGCTTTATTAGTCCTCAGTTTATACAGTCAATTATTGTGTAAATTGGGATTTATGCTTTAACAGTGAATATCATCATATATTTGCCTATGATGATAATGACCCACCTGCTGGAGCTCTTCCAATCCTCCCTGGAGCAGCTTCTTTGCCTTAGCGCTCAAGTTCTGGATCGGCGCCAGACGAGAGCGGGCCGGCAGTCTCAGGCCACGCGGGAGTCACGACTCCAACGGTGACACGGTTGAGAGGAGGAGTCAGAGGGGGTGATTCCATGCCGTCTTCAATGCAGAACGGGACCACAAGAGTGGTCTCTGTCTCAGATAGATCCTGGGGACACACAGTCACAAGAGAAGACATAACCTTTTGGCATGTGCGACCAGGGATCTTTCGATGGTCTCTTTAGACAAACAGTGCCATGCCATACCTTGAATCAAACAATAGCTGAATAAATGAATTTGTACTGATTACTTACGAAGCGTTGGAAGGAGGACTTGTCTTCCTGAGGGTGTTGGACCTGTGGTGGGGAACGACACACCTCGGGTGGTTGGATCTTCTCAGCGCAGGCCCTGCAGGCCATGTGCAGCCTCTTGACCTCTCTCTTCCAGTTCTCCAGGCCCGTCAGATTGAAATCATCTCTGCAGTCCTCCACCACATCGATCAGCGCAACAAAATCTTTGTTGACCCACAAATACTTCTGTGCCTGAATCATCTGGAGCCTTCTCCCTCTGACATTATAAACAAGTCTTCTCAGAGACGCACCCATCAGGCCTTGTCCCTGGCTCTTCACACAAGACATCTCTCTGAAGTACTCGTTGGTGTTCAGGATCTCTTCCTTGGTTGTCATAAAGTCCTGTTCCAGGGCAACCAGGTGTTTTTGGAACCTTATCACAACCTTTTCACGGTACAGCCTATCGCGCCTCTTCTGATCGTGTAGCATGGTGGGGTGCACGTCGTTAGTGACGCAAGGCTTGGTCACGGCTCTCACAGAGGAAGGAAGAAGGGCCTGGGCTTCGTAATCCATAACATGATTCTAGGGAGACCAAGAGTAAAGTACAATGTGCTGGAACAGGGCAAAGAGGAAAATGTGAAAATATGAAGATACATATGGTGAGGGAGGTCAGGTGGGTCAGATGGCTGAGCGGTTAGGGAATCGGGCTATTAATCAGGAGGTTGCCAGTTTGATTCCCGGCCATGCAAATGAAGTTGTGACCCTGGGCAAGGCACTTCACCCTACTTGCCTCGGGGGGAATGTCCCTGTACTTACTGTAAGTCACTCTGGATAAGAGTGTCTGCTAAATGACTAGATGTAAATGAGGGAAAAGGTGATTACAAAATGAAAAGAGCTAAAAATGCCATATAATAAACAACTTACTAACCTCGACCGTTCAGTCTTGCCGGGAAATATCAAACCTCGGCTTTGCCGTATCAAAGTCTTTCAAGTCTCAGTTTGATATTTCCCGGCATGACCTCACTCTCAGTTAGTAAGTAGTTATTATTATATGGCAACGACAGTACGAGCCTTCTGATTGGCTAATGGGTAGTCATGCCAAACCCGTATTGACCAGCGGTCCAATAAGTATTGTTATTGCCCTCATCTGACGTCATCTTCAAAATTAGCGATATCGAAGTCAACTGAGTCCAGACGATACTGAAGACATCAACAGCGACGAAGAAATTGTTAACTTTCTAAAATAATCTTTATTTGTGTTGGAATTAAAGCCATTTTAGCAGAACCGTACTGTCCGCTTTCTATCAAAAGTAATTGGTTGCTAGACAACACCTGAAACACACCGTGAGAAGACTTGAGAGCTAGCCTAGCTAGCTACAATCTCCTCGTTTGACTCCTCCACTCTGGTTGACTGCTTCACCTGGAACATAATTTAGCAGAAGATACCTCTTTTCTAGTTAGCATCAGGTCTAAGTTGTGGAATTACATATGATCTTCCATAATTCAATTCAAATGTTGTTAATGCATGTGGTATAGCACTAGGAAGTACTTCAATCCACTCAGTAAACATATCTATAATTACCAGGCAGTATTTTCCTTACAGATTCCTTATTGTCAAAGATATGAAAAACCATTGACATTATACCAAACCAGAATGTAATCTGTATGCTTCTCAAATGAAATATAGACCAAATAATGTTCTTAATGTAGCTATTAACCAAACATTCTTCCCCAACTATATTTTTATAAAGGTCAGATAGGTAGAACTTCATAACTCGTTTTGCTGCAGTTCAAAACGAGCCAATTAGCTCAAACCATCATAACCACAATTTCTTGGCTTCCCAAATTATTTCAGAACTGAATGTTGTAATAACCCTCTTCATCCACTAATACCATTTATTAATACAACATTATCACAGCCTAACTGTTTATCCCAAACAGTATGCCAGGCTCTGATAAAACTCTACAATAAAACTTTAAACCAAATTACAATTAAACTCAAAATAAAAGTACATTTAGTTATGTTCTCTTTCTTATTTTGAACCAAATTACATATAATACCTTTATCAAAACTCTTAAAAATCCATATTCATTGTGTCCTCTTCAAAACATCAGTGTTTAAACCAATCATCTCTTCACATCCACAAAACGTTCTCTTGTTTCATTTCATAACCTTCCATATTATTAATTTAATTTGTTACGTTTGATTTTAGTTTGCAAATGAGTTAACCTAACTTTCATTAGGATTAGTTAACATAGACTCGCCATTGTTCTCCAGAAGCCTATCTCTCTCTCTTTCTCTTCCCATCCCCACGCGCTCTCAACCTACCATCTTGTATTCCACTCTCATCATAGTTAGGACTGTACACACAAAAAGAAGCACACTCCTCTCTATATTTATTCAACACAATCTGACTGAATCAAATATTACTTATAAGGAACTTTAACCCCTTCTCGACAGGACTCAAACCAGTCACTTCTAACCCACAAAACCCACACAACCCACACAACCGGTACCGGGACTAACAGTTTTGACACACAACACAGAACAGGGACTCTAACCCTTGAGACACATAAAACACAGGACAGGGACTCTAACCCTTAAGACACATGAAACACAGAACAGGGACTCTAACCCTTGAGACACACAAAACACAGAACAGGGACTCTAACCCTTGAGACACATAAAACACAGAACAGAGACAAACTCAGTAAGATTAACTAGTGGGACTTCAACCCTTTTAGAGGACTTTCACCTCAAGGCCTTAAACCCTCAGTAAGATTAACTAGTGGGACTTCAACCCTTTTAGAGGACTTTCACCTCAAGCCCTTAAACCCTCAGTAAGATTAACTAGTGGGACTTCAACCCTTTTAGAGGATTTTCACCTCAAGGCCTTAAACCCTCAGTAAGATTAACTAGTGGGACATCAACCCTTTTAGAGGACTTTCACCTCAAGGCCTTAAACCCTCAGTAAGATTAACTAGTGGGACTTCAACCCTTTTAGAGGACTTTCACCTCAAGGCCTTAAACCCTCAGTAAGATTAACTAGTGGGACTTCAACCCTTTTAGAGGACTTTCACCTCAAGGCCTTAAACCCTCAGTAAGATTAACTAGTGTTGATTTCCCACCACTGTTGCTTGACTAGGTACGATGAGACGTAGTAATCATCTAAATTTGGTTCTCAGTTCCGAATAGCAGTACTTTGAATAAACAGGCGTCTGCTTACTTTTTTTTTGAGGCGCGCCTGACGATTACGTCTGCCTCCTCGTACCGGTGTATCAATGGCTCTCTCTCCCGATCTGTCGGTCGGGCCGGGACCCTCCGGACTCCCTCTTTTCAATGTCGAGGTCACCAATTGAAGGGCTGAAATTCTTTGTGTCTATTCCAATAGGCCTATGTAATGCTAGTTTTCAATGACACAAGTCTGTGTTCTAGACAGAGTGGTCTGGAGTCGCAGAGGTCCGATAATATCAGCTTTAATGCAGCAGTTGGAAATCAACAAGTACAGAGCTCTGGGGTTGTCTACGTTTCCCTAACCGCAACAATGTTAGGCTGGTTCACGAAGTCCAACTGGCTATCTGTCCCTGCCCCAGGATATAGTATAGGCTACAGTGCCGTCATACAAAATGATCAAAAGAGGGTTGAGCTTTCTCATGCGGGAGTTGTTCTTGCTGGCGCGCCCCACGCTCCGGTGCCATCTCAGACCGGCTTCAAGGTTGCTCCTAAAATGAAGAGATTAAGACACCAAATACAGCCTGTTTCCCCCACCCTGAGTGAGACACAATGTTTAAGCCTAAGCAAACTTCTAAGTTCATAAAACATTACTTTAATAAGCACAATATATAATGTTAATAAGCACATTATATTCTTTACATGCATCCTTTAGAAAGTAGTACGAACATTGTTCCTGTTGCTATATCCACTAGTGTACAGTGCCCGTGATGCATTCGGTGATTAAGATGCCACAAATATTGATAACTTGAACTAGCCTATAGATAATGATAGCCCTTGATAGAATTGGTGGCACACAGATGTCTGGAATTATAGAAGGTGCAGTGCCTGTGATGCATCTGGTGATGACAGTTCATGTATTGTGCTGTAATGTATTGTACATTCTTTATTACGGACCCGCGTCCTTAATTTCATTGTGTTCGGTTTTCGTTTGTGGGGGAATGTTTGTATTTCTGTTTCGATCTGTTCTCCTCGTTGTTTTCCCCAAATCAGCTGTTTGCAGGGTGTGTCTGTCCGGTGCGTCTGTGGTTGGAGATCGTCATGACCGGCGGCCAGCCCCCATATCGGCCCGCCTCCAATCAGCGGTCCAGCAGCCCGATAAAAGACCGGCGCGGTTCGCTGTTCGAGAGTGGCCTTTGTTCTCTCGGTTGTCGAGAATCGTTTGTATGCTAGAGAGAGATATACGGTCTGTGAGACCTTCGTTGTGTTTGTTTTGTGTTAAGAATTACTAGCGCCAAAAATCTTGTTATAGTTTTGTTTTATTCCGATACACTGTATCGTGTTTATGTTACTCGCACGGGGGGGCTCTGGACTAGGCAAGCTGCATGGGCTTACACAGCATCACGCAGTAAACCTCCTGTTGTACCACACTAGGTAAGGAACGGATGCCACCCCATGTATGTTTGGTTAGAGACAATTATGGTTTTTTAGACAGGGCACTTTTCTGCTTTTCTTTGGCAGCGTTCGTCTATTGTTTCTCCCCTGTGACGCAATAAATTCACTTTTCTGATACCGCTGCACTGTTTTTGATCCGCACCACCATTCCCTCGGTGTTAGGCCAGAGGGGTCGTAACCAGTAGCGGCTGGTGATTTTTTTTGGGGGGGGGGCGCAGTTGGGCGGCGCGGGGGGGGTCGTTACACCATACCCGTCGCCATGGGCGGGCCCTAGGGGGCCGGGCCCGCCCCCCAAAATGCTTGTGCCCCCCCACTTGAGGCACAGATCTCTTAAAAATATATATATATATATATATATATATATATATATTAGCCTATATTATCATAGTAGCTACTAATGTGTTGATAATTACTAATGTTGCATTCTTTATCATTAAAAAATATAAAAAAACAATGGTGTGATTTTGTTTGATTGATGGGAATCTATCTGCACTGCAACAGCCTGCCTATCACGAGCCATAGTTAGGCTACGTAGGCCTACGTAACTACGTCAACGTAGCCGCTAACGGTTACCGCGCATTTTTGAAAAGTGAAGCTATATGAGTTTTTCGCCTTACGTGTCAATGGTTTTTGCCAGCTTACTTTAATTTCCTCATGGATATTCGTAAGTGGTTGAAAAGTCCACCCTCTGCCAAATCGGATACAATACCGACGTCTCCTGATGTTGTTGGAGGAGACCCTGGACGACAATCTGAGCCTGAGCCCGTTGCTAGTAGCTCCGTGGAGCCGGATCCTGGGTCTGGCAGGACCAGCAGCGGCCACGGCACGGAGGCTACCAGCAGCCGGTCAAGTGCAACCGCGACTGGGGCAGTATTTGAGCCACAACTGCCTGTTGGATCAGTGGGTGTGAGTGACCTCGGCACGGACAAACCTAAACAGGTTGTGTTGAAGAAATATCCAGTCAAAATGTTTTGTGCAAAAAAACGATCATTTTCCTCTAGCTGGTATTTAAACAGGGACTGGCTTGAGTACTCGGTGGAAAAGGACGCCGCATTTTGTTATGCCTGCAGGAAATTAAAATCTGTATCATCGGACGCGACCTTCTCCATTAAGGGATTTAATGATTGGAAACATGCAATTGAAACAGGCAAGGGCTTAAATAAGCATGCAGCTTCAAAAGAACATTTAGCCTGTGAAGCAATGTGGAGAGATTCAGAAAAACGTAGAGAGACGGAAAGAGATTTCCACTCTCTTAAATTCAGAGCAACTGGCGCGCAACAGATACTACATCTCAGCCGTAATTGATATGCTGGAGTTTTTAGTGGTGAATCAATTGCCGTTACGTGGAGATAATGCTGGTTTTGCCAGTGTGCTAGATGAAAATAGTTCCATGGGGCTGTTCTTGTCTCTCTTCGAGTACACAATGCGCAAAGATCCAGAACTGACAAGGATAACAAAAACAATCCCACAGAATGCACGCTACACCAGCCCACAGATACAAAACGAGATGATTGAAATGATGAGCAAACTTGTGACAGAGGAGATAGTGCGACAAGTCGGCGATAGCTGGTATTCAATTAAAGTGGATGGCACACGGGATCCTTTGGGCCAAGAAAATATATCTGTAGTTGTGCGTTTTGTTGACGAAAACTATAGTGTATGTGAGCGCCTCTTGGTAATGGCAACATCTGAGAAAGGTGATGCAGAGGCCCTGACAGGTGTCATCATTGATGAGCTCACCAGAGCCGGACTCAGCACGGACAAAATCCTGAGTCAGGTTTATGATGGCGCATCACTCATGTCTGGCAGGCATGGTGGTGTGCAGAAATTGCTACAAAACAAGCTGGATCGTGACATACCATATATTCATTGCTTTAATCACCAACTTCATCTGGTTGTGATTCATGCCATGTCCAGTGAAGCAGCTGTCGAGGATTTTTTCAGACTATGCAACATGCTGTACAACTTCATCAGGAAGCCAACCGTGGCTGTTCTGTACAAAGGCGAGACCCTTAAACGTCTCTTGGACCAGAGATGGACTGGCCACTTGGCAACGGTCAAAGTTGTGGTGAAGAGTTTTCACGACATATCCACATTACTGACCGATGTGGAAAACACACGGGGCTTTGGAGCCGAGGTTCGCGTCGAGGCTACGGGGCTGCTTCGTGCCATTATGCAGCGCAGTTTTCTTTTCATTGCGCACCTTGTTAAGAAACTGTTGTCACTTTTTGAGCCGCCGAACAGACTGCTACAAGCTGAAGATATGGACTTGTTCACTGCGGTGACACTTGTGAACAGCGCTTCTGACTGCGTGAAGAAACTGCGCACAGAAAACGAGTTTTCTGCACTGTGGGACCTCTGCGCTCCTCCAGCCGCGGCCACCGATGCTTTACCGGTGGCCGACCCCGGTCCAAGCAAGAGAAGACGCACAGTGAACAAGAACCTCCACGGATTTTCAGTTGAGGAAACAGTTGGCCAGTCACAAGGTGACATAAATGAAAAGACTGAGTTCAAGAGGATATGTTTCAGTGTTATTGATGCTGTGCAGGGAGAGATGGGTGCACGTTTTGGAGAGCGCAGTAGCGAGCTGATTGGCGCACTGGCTGCTTTGAACCCAGAGGCCGAGGATCATTTCCTGGACCCATCAAAGGTAACCCCTCTCCTGCTATTAGCTGGAACTGATGTGGCTGAATCTGAATATACCGTGGCTCGTGAGTTCCTGGTTATGAAAATGTCTGAAACCCCGATTCCCCCCGAAGACGGAAAATGGACAATAGCCAACATCCTTAGCACATTCAACTGTGCACTCCAGGCTATGCCGACTGTTCTCACAGCCTACACCCTTGCCCTAACTTTAGGAGCTTCCACAGCAATGTGTGAAAACTCATTTTCCACGCTGAAAAACGTCTTCTCAGAGCATCGGCGCAGTATGCTGCACAGACGCAAGGCCCAGCTGATTCAGCTTGCTTTTGAAAAGGATCTGACTCACAAGTTTAAGTCTGAGTGGAAGGATATTTTGATGAGGAGGTTCAGCTCGGAGAAACGCCGCCTCCCGCTGTACTGACAGGAGGGAGGGAGGGAGGACAGCGCTGACCCCACTCAAAGTAAGCTACCGTGTGTGTGTGTGTGTGTGTGTGTGTGCGTCTGTGTGTCTAATGGCGATGCATATCCCTCTGTTGACTGCTTTAAAATGCAATGTTTGAGAGATGCTTCTGGTGTTACATCTAATATGTAGTATAGTCAAGTGTTTTATGGATATTCATAACATTGCTTCTGTATTGCTTTAAATTATGAGAAATGATGTGATGTTATCGGCTATAGGCTACCGGGTCATAGGCTATTGCTGTTGGTTATGTTTAACGTGATGATTATGTGCTGCGCGCATGGACTATAGGATTATTAAAAATATATGTATAGGCTAAAAATAATTGTGCCCCCCTATGCATTTCATATGCCCCCCTTAAGACTGAGGTCTGGCGACGGGTCTGCGTTACACAACTTTTTTTTAACATTAAATATATATGTATTAGCTATGTTGGATGCTGTCGTCCTCTCCTACTATTTCTTCAATGCCTAACGAATCTATCTCTTGACCCTGTATGTATGCTTGAGCAGCACTGGTTGAAGCCTGAAAATATTGTAAACAATGTTTGCATATATGCAGGTAGCAACGCTAGTGCTAAATAACTATTTTGCTTGTCGGCTAGTAGGGCTCGTGAGACAGCTCACCAAAAGAACGATGGGGAAGCCACTTGTCTAGCAGATTAAGACGTGTTCGTAGGTACCTAGCGAAAAGTAGCCTCAACTTTCCTAGACTTAGCTACGATACTAATGCTGAAGGGTCGCTGATATCGCATAGCGTCGTTGCTAACGTGTGATGTTGTGACTGTGTGTGTAACACTGAATTACTCACTGAATTACTCACCAGCTAACCAGCTCCGGTTACTTAGCATACAGGTTTGAGGAGAAGCTACGGGTGTACGTCCCGTAGGCCTACAGCCCATCCTCCTTTGCTAGCTGTTGCTCTCATAGATAGCCTACGTGATAATTATATGGGATGTGAGGGAATGATAAAGGTCTTTGATTCGACGAATAAGATGTCAATATAAGTAAGAAACGATGTGATCGCCCCTTTTTTCCGCCAATGAGAAGCCGTTTTTCTCAAATGTATGAAAAAAGTATAAGCGCTCCCATTGACTTCCATTTGGCCGGCGCCCCCAGGGGGGGGTGACTTATCTCAGTGATAACGAATGGCAATATATTATATTTGGTCACATTTAAGTGGTTGTTGACAGGGACTTACGGTCTCCCACACATTTAACGCGTTGACACAGTACATTTATTATTTAAATAGTTTGGTATATCATATTTTTGCACGTTTTTTTATTATTATTTTTACGAAAAATTCTAGGAGGGGCGGCGCCCTAGCGCCCTCTATGGACGCACCGCCACTGGTCGTAACATGCAGTAGGCCTAATCATGATAACATCTTAAGTGAAACTATAACTTTACGGTTATCCCATGTTTTATGCAACAGTTGACAATTATTTGAGAGCTTCAGTTGCTAGTTACCTTTTCAGTTTTAGATAATTAATCCAAAATGTAGCCATGAGTGCAGAAATAATGCCGTATAATGCATCTCAGTTCTGAAATAATTTGGGAAGCCAAGAAATTGTGGTTATGATGGTTTGAGCTAATTGGCTCGTTTTGAACTGCAGCAAAACGAGTTATGAAGTTCTACCTATCTGACCTTTATAAAAATATAGTTGGGGAAGAATGTTTGGTTAATAGCTACATTAAGAACATTATTTGGTCTATATTTCATTTGAGAAGCATACAGATTACATTCTGGTTTGGTATAATGTCAATGGTTTTTCATATCTTTGACAATAAGGAATCTGTAGGGAAAATACTGCCTGGTAATTATAGATATGTTTACTGAGTGGATTGAAGTACTTCCTAGTCCTATACCACATGCATTAACAACATTTGAATTGAATTATGGAAGATCATATGTAATTCCACAACTTAGACCTGATGCTAACTAGAAAAGAGGTATCTTCTGCTAAATTATGTTCCAGGTGAAGCAGTCAACCAGAGTGGAGGAGTCAAACGAGGAGATTGGCTTGGCTGAAGTGAAGCATTGACATTTGTGTTTGTTGTCACACCTTTTAGAGGGAGGAATCCAATCCAATGAAAACTTTAAAATAACCTGTCTAATTTCTAGTTTTTCTATATGTTTCGATTTTATTTTATTACATTTCTAAACTTTAATGTATCTCTCTAATTTCTAGAGTTTTTTCGAATGTAATTTATTTTATTACAATTCTAAAAGCTTGGCTAAAGTTGTATGTATGTGGTGAAGGGGACCTGTGAGTATGTCCAGGTCTGCCGTGGGTACATGGATGTCGAATGTCCACTCTGCGGAGTGACGGTGGGTTTTCCCCTATAACATCATTAGGGTTTTCCCACTGTGTCCAGTGTGTCCACACCACTTGGCCATAACGCTGCATAGTCTCATTATTATCGTTGTAAGCATTGTGTTCCATAATGGGATATTTTTAATGTGTGTTTGTTGTCACACCCTTTAAAGGGTGTGAAAAGAGGGATTCTATGAAACTTTAAAATATCCAGTTTTTAATGTTGACACCACGTAGTGAAAGGAGGGATTTGTGAAAGAATGATAACAATGCTGCTAATCAACGCTGCTATACCACTCACTAACTCAGTACATCAAATGTGTAATGCTTAAAAACAAACATCTCCAATTGAACAGAGTCTGGGGTTGGTGCACACGTTCGGGACAGTGTATCACCCCCAGTCACAGGGAAAGGTTGAGCTCATGAATTGGAATCTGGAAAGCAGGTGGACCAAAATCTGTGCAACAACTAACATGAATTGGGTAGATGCTCTCCCTATTGCCCTAACAGCCATCACAAGTTCAGTGAACACCTCTACAGGATTCACCCCATATGGACTTCTGAGGGGGCGACAGTTTCTGGGACCGGGAGCTGGGCTGGTGAGTTGGCGCATCCACCATACTATGATCAGCTGTCTGCTTTGGTATCACCCTCAACATAAAAAAGGTACAGGAGAAACGGGGGACAGTACAGGATCCAGTCAAGGCCTTCACTGCTGACTGGGTGTGGGTGAAAGCCATTAAGAGGAAGTGGACAGAACCTCGGTGGACAGGACCATTCAAGGTCATCGAGAGGACCTAGCACGCCCTAAGGGTGCTGGGGAAAGGGAGTACGTGGTACCACTGGAGCATGTGTTCTGCTGCTCCAGAACCCAGTCGTACGTTGCAGGAGTTGGTGGAGAAGGGCCAGCAGGGCCAGTGAACTGTTTCTTATTGCTACGAAAGTGAGAGTCCGGAAAAGAGGGTTACGACTAGGTCAAGAGTGATACTGCTTGACCACACTAGAATTGTACTGGACTAAGAAGGTTTCCGCTATTTTACTTAAGAGTGTGTTATATCAATATCAACATGAATTGTCTCTGTCTTCCTCTCCATATTTGGTATGTTGTGCATGTTTGCTCTGTGTGGGTGTTGCTGTATCCCTATGTATCAGGTCCCTGTGCAATCATTGTCTCGGCTGTGGAAAACCCGAGGACGGGGTTACAAATGCCATTGCTGGGGCTGGCTGACCAGGATGAGGATGCGGTGGTTGGCCTGGGCTATGTTGATTGATCTCTGGTGTTTTCAGAGATCAAAAGAGGGATTAAAGAATGTACAATACATTACAGCACAATACATGAACTGTCATCACCAGCTGCATCACGGGCACTGCACCTTCTATAATTCCAGACATCTGTGTGCCACCAATTCTATCAAGGGCTATCATTATCTATAGGCTAGTTCAAGTTATCAATATTTGTGGCATCTTAATCACCGAATGCATCACGGGCACTGTACACTAGTGGATATAGCAACAGGAACAATGTTCGTACTACTTTATAAAGGATGCATGTCTTAAAGAATATATTGTGCTTATTAACATTATATATTGTGCTTATTAAAGTAATGTTTTATGAACTTAGAAGTTTGCTTAGGCTTAAACATTGTGTCTCACTCAGGGTGGGGGGAAACAGGCTGTATTTGGTGTCTTAATCTCTTCATTTTAGGAGCAACCTTGAAGCCGGGCTGAGATGGCACCGGAGCGTGGGGCGCGCCAGCAAGAACAACTCCCGCATGAGAAAGCTCAACCCTCTTTTGATCATTTTGTATGACGGCACTGTAGCCTATAATATATCCTGGGGCAGGGACAGATAGCCAGTTGGACTTCGTGAACCAGCCTAACATTGTTGCGGTTAGGGAAACGTAGACAACCCCAGAGCTCTGTACTTGTTGATTTCCAACTGCTGCATTAAAGCTGATATTATCGGACCTCTGCGACTCCAGACCACTCTTTCTAGAACACAGACTTGTGTCATTGAAAACTAGCATTACATAGGCCTATTGGAATAGACACAAAGAATCTCAGCCCTTCAGTAACACTGCACTTTTAATTTTCTCTTAGGTCTGAAACAATTTTATTGAGACCTAGAATCATTTTAGCATTTTGAGCGTTTTCAGTTTTATCAGGTATAATGGAAGTAGGACCACATCAAACAGGAAATGGGAATAACAAACCCACACACCTGAATACCCTACTTGCCAAACGGTATTTTAAACTTCTACAGGCTTTGCATCACACAGAGATCCTGGATGACTCAATCTCCAAAGGATCCTGTCCGAAATCCCAACCCTCCCTCCCCCCATAACCCCTTGGTGTGGGAAAGGGGTCCTAATCCCATCCGGACCCCTGATCCTAACCCCTTCCTCCCCTTATCTAACCTTAACCCTCCCCAAACCCCATGGTGGAGGAAAGGGGACTTAACCCTCTCCTGACCCTAACCCCAACCCCTCCTTCCCTTTATTTCCCTCCCCCTATACCCTCCCCTTGACCCCAATCCCCTGTCCACCCGTCGTCAACTGTCACCCAACGTCCTCTGCCGTGGGGAGCCGACCCTACATCCCACTAGTGGGAGAAAGGCACATGAGTGGAGCGTGGAGGTGGTGAAACCAATCGTGGTGCTGGGGGATGCCAGCATCTCAACAATCCCCCCCTTTCAGGATGAGAATATCCAAGTGGATAGTTTTCCAGGGGCAAACTTCCACCATATGAGGGGGGTTGTTGAGAAGCTGGTACCCAATGCAGACCCAGTATATGTGATCTTGGCCTTGGGCCTAGTGAACTGCATTGATAGGCAGCAACCCAGCACCACCTGCAAACAGTTCCAGCAGCTAGGGAAATCCTGTAGGAGGAAATTCCCGCAGGCCCTCATCTGTATTCTACGAATCTCCTTCTTTGACCGACTAGCCAAGGACCAGCAAAAGTTAGCGGAGACTTTTAATTATCCAACGAAGGGAAAACCCATATTATACTTTATCTGACATGGAACGACGTCACTTTGTGACGGGCCAGGATCCAGCTATCTGGACCCCTGAGACCGCAGAAAAAATTCTCAATTATGGATTGTGGAACTCTTTGACATCTAAGGACAACAGGCTCCCTGCTGACATCCAGGGAGTAGGGAGGATTTCCTTGGGAAAATACAAAATGTGAAACATAACATTTCCAGGAATCATTCAAATACATACTTACCTACGTTCCTCAGGATGGCCAGCGGGGGGCGGAAGGGTACCTGGTAAGGTGAACAAAAAAGAAATCATTAACAATGACAAATACAGAATACATTAAACATTTTTCTGTACACCTACCTGAAAGGAGATTTTAATCCACTTTTTCACCTCCTCCTGGGGATATTGATCAGCCAATTAAAAACTACAAAAGACTTGTGCCAGTGCAACTCCAGCTCATCTTGAGCTGAGACCTCTCTGTAAACCTAACCCAGCCAGAGCCTAGTGTTTATGTTTTATTTGCTGAATTTAATATTTTATTCACCACTTTTTATCTAAACCTGGGGTTGTTGGATAGGAGTTGAGCAGCTAGACGATTTTTATCAAGCCAAATACGTGCTAATCGTGCTAACTGATGGAAGTGTTGGGCCTAATCAAGCCTAATTGAACACAGGAGGGTGAGAGGGGCGTGGCCAATCCGGCCAATCAGAAACCACAGGAAGTGGACAAGCCCTCTCCTCTCCAACCCCATTTAAACTTCCTGTCTACCTCACCCCACCCAACTCAGTCATTCTCTGAGGAAGCCTTGTGAAGGTGAAACGTCAGAAGTTCTCTGTTTTATTCTTTTATGGGGGGCCAAAACTTTTCAAGTGTGTTTTATTCTATGGTTTTATTCAGAGTGGATCATGTCCATGTTTGACCTTTTTTTGTCCTTTTTAAAGACAGACTTTTGCACCCATTACTTGGCACTTTATGAACAGGGGAGAGAACCCTGCTGGTTGAAAACCCCTCTTTGTGTGGGGTGAGTGTGTGTGTGAGTGGGGATACACTTACCTTATTCTTGGTTTGGAAACTCTTGTTCAAAAGCACAGTGTGCAGTTCTTCAGGGGCCGACCAATTTAGGGGCTATCTCCACCCTACATGGGTGCCATTGGGGCAACAAAGAGATTCATCCTTATAGTAAGGACTCTCTTTTTTAGAAAGGCTTTTACCAAAAGCCATTATTTCTATGTGCATCAAAGGGACTAACAGGAAAATACCATAACTTTCAATACACTTTTAATTTTCTTTTAGGTCTGAAACAATTTTATTGAGACCTTCTAGAACCATTTTCAGTTTTATCAGGTATAACGGAAGTAGGACCACATGAAACAGGAAATGGGAATAACAAACCCACACACCTGAATACCCTACTTGCCAAACGGTATTTTAAACTTCTACAGGCTTTGCATCACACAGAGATCCTGGATGACTCAATCTCCGAAGGATCCTGTCCGAAAGGAATGCAAAGACGGGTCAATAGATTATCAACATTTATTAAACCTGCTCGTTAATGATCGTCTCTGTAAGATCTTTAATGATCATCTCTCTGGCCAGTTTGGACACTTCCGGCCCCTGCTTCCCCGCCCCAGGAGACAAGGCCAGGAGGCACCCGTGATCAACCGCGCCGACCTGAGCGGTTTTTGCGGCCTCTTTGATTTTCTATTAATTTCCCTATTTTGGAATGAATTTCCTAGCAGTTTGTGAAACAAAGGGGAGGTTCAGGCAGGAAGACTCGGTATAAGTTTACTTGATGCTTTATTGCACACTGTACAATACATTATTGTATATTTGGTTTGGCATCGTGGTTCTGCTTGCATCGGCTCCCTGCCGCACCCAACGGAGACACCGTCTCGACCTCCGAGCAGAGAGCAGCGACGCATACCCCCTACAGGAAACAGGAAAAAAGAAACAAGGGAGGAGGCCGCGGAGGCAGCAGGATGACTGATGTCTGTCGCACTAGCAATGCATATGCCGGGATAACCCGCTTTATACCCCGCCCTATTAAGACGGACTACCCTGCACGTAATATGACGCGCTGCTGGTGACGCGGCTATGTCTCGCGTCCTCCTTCATGAACCAGCTCCGCCCGATTCTGGGGTAGGCGGGACATATTTCAGCTGCGTTTTTAGAAAAAAGTCAGGAAGTACTCTAGGCGCCAAGCACAGACTTCACACCTTTCATGTGCCCTGTACCCAGGCCCGGAGTGGCCATCGGGAGAATCGGGAGAGTTCCCGGTGGGCCGCTTCACTTTTGGGCCGGTGGGCCGCTTCACTTTTGGGCTGGGCGAGGATTTTTTTGTTGTTGACATTTGTCACGTTAGTGTATCTTCTCTTAAAGTAGGCTACACACGTTCCGCATTCTGACACCGCAGCCTCTGCATGGGTTGTACCATGGGAGTTCTCCCCTCCCAAATAGAGTTGGTTGGGTCCAGGCCGTCTTTTCCAAAAAGTTTTATCTGACAGGTAAGGCTACCGATGGCTGGGCCGTGCGGCCCTACCGTAACGATAAGCGTCAGGGAGGATCGATGGGAGCAGGGCCGGAGTGATGGCATCACTAGACAAGGTTTTACCAATTGAAAAACGTCTATGTTTATTTTACATAAAGCTCCAAAAACTATTTTGCGTTCCAAAAAAAAATCGCTTGCGCGCTCGCAGTGTGGAAGTCCCTCTCTTGCATCACATCAAACCTATACGTCCTAGGTTGGGGCTAATCCCCGAATGTTTACAACGTCTGGCTTCGTGCCTGATTAACACTCGGATTGTTAAGCAGTCTCAGAAGTGGTATCAATATAAAAAATAATACGATCCTTTTCTCTAATCATGAATCCCCCCAGAAAAGTTCACTGCACCCCCAGTCAAACCAGGCAGCATCCGGCCCTGTTTGGTATACAAAAAAAGTGGTCCGGGCTTTGGCCTGAAACTCCCGGGCTGAAAAGTGGCCCCACTCCGGCCCTGCCTGTACCTGTACTGTCTGTGAAACTGCCCCACTTTGCATAGCCTTTGTCTATAGAGAAGGTAGTGATGGTCGTAGGGTAAGAAATGGAGGAAAACTGCACATCCTGAACATTTGTTCTTTTGTACATAGTTTATAGTGTTGAATAATAGAAGTTCAATAAACTTTGGAAATGATTCAACTGTCTGATTCCCCACTATCATTCTGCTCATTCAATATGTCCAAAAATAAGTCGCCACACAGTATTTAAAAAGAAAAACATTTATTCACAAGCAATCACAGAAAGAGATTTAACATTTGAACAGAGGTAGATAAATGACAGTGGTTTGAGTTCACCACAGTATTTAAAAAGATAAGCATTTATTCATAAGCAATCACAAAAAGAGATGACAAATGTACTATGCTTTCTATTGAGCCATAGAGTGACACACTGCAAAACATGAAATTTCGGGCCGTCCCCGCGCCCACCAGCCTTTTGTAGGTGATGATTTTGTCCTTTTTTGCAGGAAGAACAGCCATAGAAGTAGAGACATTGGACGCAGGCTTCTGATGTTTCCTCCGCCATAACGTGGTCCTGGAAAGGGTTCTGACGGCTGGGTCACCCTCCGCCTGGACCGGGGGCGCCTGGACCTGCTGACATTCTGCCTGACCGGACGCATCTGGAGGTTCGACGTAGGGACGGGGGTTGTCCGGTTGCTCTGCAGACTACAGTAACGGCAAGGGGACAGGGAGTGGTGCTGCAGACATTGCAGAGGCGCTGGGCTGGTCCACAATCTGCAGAAGCACCCGCAGCTCGTTGGACTTGCATCGGTCCATGTGCCTGAGGAGATGGAGAAGGGAGAAGACAAAAAACAAAACGCAAGTGCCATTAGTAATAAGCCTTATGTCACACGCAGATAGATAACACCTCCACTGTTAACGGTAAATG
The DNA here is from genome assembly GCA_903064625.1 of Mallotus villosus. Taxonomy (NCBI): domain Eukaryota; kingdom Metazoa; phylum Chordata; class Actinopteri; order Osmeriformes; family Salangidae; genus Mallotus; species Mallotus villosus. The sequence continues at coordinate 114,646 of CAEFZP010005680.1, forward strand.
ACTCACCACTGTGACAGGGTGCGCTGGTTCAACTCGAACAGCTGAATTTTGGTGTTGGCCATGACGTTGGGACAGTTGACCACCGTGTCTCGGATGACCGAGTAGTCCCTCATCACGGCAGCCCAGCGGCTGACTTTGGCACCAGCTGGCCCTCCTTGTGGACGGTGCAGAGCTCCAGGCACAGGCACTCCACCAGCCGGCTCACGTCTGGCCTCTGCGCTGGCCCACTGGCTGCCCCGAGCACGCAGCTGTAAGTGTAACGAGACAGAATTAAGTTTTGTAATTTGTGTACGTTTTTAAGTTTTAGTAATGACCGTTTTGATATTGAATAATTTGCCATGACTTACCGTTTGAGACTCTCCACACCGGGAGTGACGGTGGTCTTGGAGCGACTGGTCTTAAACCTCCCCTTCAACAGCCTGTCTTTGTGTCGAGGAGGATAGGACACAGACCCCCGATCAGCATCCCCCAGCTGATTCCAGAGAGCCACGATCTCTCTGGCCTTCCTCTGTGTTACGAAGGTGGTGTGGCGCAACTCCACCAGGCTCTTGGCCAAGTTGACCACGTGCTGGAAGCCAGACACGCCATCTGGCCCAAGAGAGTCCTATAATTGAGAGTGGGGTGTAAAAAAGGTAGAATTAGACAGGTGTTCAGTGGACAGACAGAGACTGTCAAAAAGTATCACTTGCAAGGAGGCCGGCGCCTGCTGGTGCGGCAGCGGGGGCAGCGTCCGGCCGGGCGTCGGGTTCGCAGAACAGCAGGTCCTCGCAGTCGACTCCCTCGTCCTCCTCACCCTCTAGCTCATCGCCCATGCCGTCCACGACCGTGTCCACTTCGTCTGGCACGTCGGGGTCCCTCCAGAGGTTGTGTTGCAGGGACACGCCCGTCTGGGAGTACAAATACTCCACACCGATGAGCTCGCCTGTAAGGAGACATTGACTTTAATACTAGCTCCAGTGTGATTTTAAGCATTTAGATGGAATGTGGAATGTGAGATCAAGTTTGCCTCAGTTACCTGTGTACTCCCTGGGCTTGGTGTAGTTCTCCACCAGTGTCACTCCGTAGGCTTCCTGAGTGAACTGGTCGAAGGCGTGCTGCAGATCCCCCCTGTAGCAGGCCTTGGACTTGTCTGCCCCTTGCACGGCTGTGCGCCCACGGTCCTCGTTCCACCGTGTGAGACCTTCCAAAAGGTACACTTGAAAGTGCAGGGCACTCACGCTGGATCCTGAGAAATGTAGTGGGAGAAAATGGATCAGCACGACTCTTTTTTGTGTGACACAAGCAGTTTCATCAAAAAACTCATCTGTTCAACATAACAGCACTTACCAGGAATGAACCTGTGGAGATGGAAGGACTCCAGTGAAGTGGAGCCCCTGGCACATCGGTAGACGGGCAGCACCACTCCTCCCTTCACCTGCTGTCCCGTCTGCGTGTACAGGGTGATGCCAGGTGGATCCTGGATGCACTTGACGTGGCGCCGCTGTGTGCTCCAGATCTCCCTCATCTTGGCCTTGTCCAGCAGGGGGATGCCCATGGTGTCTTTGGCCCCCAGGAACACTTGGACGGTCTCGTTGAGCAGGCGGTCCGTCTCGGCCACCCCGCGCGTGGTTCTGCGGCAGTGGCGTGCCTTCTCCTGCCTGGTTGGAGCAGTGCCCGGAGGCAGCTTTGCCTCGCGGAGGCGTTCCATGTCCCCGCTGTCCCACTCGAAGATAGAGAAGGAGATCCGTTTCATGAACTCTCCGTAGAGCTGGTGGCTGTCCGTAGTGGCGCCGGAGGCAAAACGGCGCATGAAGTGCCACACGTCCAGCCTGACGACCAGCTCCCCCCAGTCTGCGAACATTTCAGCCGTCTTGGACTTGGCCGACGAGCAGCAGCAGTCCCGGTCCACGTAGAGGGCTTGCGGGGGTGCTTTTCCGGCATCGCTGTAGCGTCGGACGAGGCCGCGAGGGCGTTCAAGCCGCTCCCCTCTGCCGCGGTGAGGACGGACATGAGCACCTGGCCGTGCTCGTTGTCCACGTTGGTGACCCAGGCAGCTGTCCCTGCAGCTTTGCCAGCGAGCTTCTTGGTCATCTGTGAAGAGAGAAACGACAAAAGCACAAAAACATCTGTTTAGTCATAAAACACAGATACACAAAATCAAGCTGATCATTAAAAACAGGAGTTGTTGTTGTTGTAACTGTATTTTAAAATACCTTTTTTGTAGAGTCCATTTTCAGTATATTGCCAAAGATCGAAGTCACCTTGGCCTTTGACTCCTCCAGGCGGTCTGCTGAGTCACGCACAAACACCGACAGCAGCCACTGAAGGGAAGGCACGGCGGCCATCGGTGGCAGCGGCTGTGCTGGGGCAACTACCACACCGGGTGCTTGGAGGAACCTTCGACGGGCACCCAGGTAGCCCATGTTGGCTTCCATCCAGGCCTTGGTGTGGCTCTCGAGGAGGTAGGAGCGGAGCTGGGAGACGCCGTTGCCCAGAGTGCGGCCAGCCATTGCAGCAATCACCCTCTTGTCGCAAGACAATCTTGAAAACCATCGATTAGATTACTTTAGAAATTAAATTAAATTTTGGTTGACAAAGCACATATTAAAACAGGCTCTGAAATATAACAGACACCCACCTGTAGGTGAGAATGGCTGGGAACAGCATTTTCTTGTCCATCACCAGCTGCTGGGTGATGTCAGGTGACCACGATGCCCACTTCCTGCCACAGGGACGACACTCCATGTACTCGGTGCCCATGTAGTACCAGCCGTCTCTGTCCAGGACCCTCCTGACGTTTTTGTACATCCCTGCACCTGTAAGCTTGTGACTGCAGACAGGGCAGCACAGCTTGTAGGATCAGCACAACTCTTTTGTGTGACACAAGCAGTTTCATCAAAAAAACTCATCTGTTCAACATAACAGCACTTACCAGGAATGAACCTGTGGAGATGGAAGGACTCCAGTGAAGTGGAGCCCCTGGCACATCGGTAGACGGGCAGCACCACTCCTCCCTTCACCTACTGTCCCATCTGCGTGTACAGGGTGATGCCAGGTGGATCCTGGATGCACTTGACGTGGCGCCGCTGTGTGCTCCAGCCATTGCAGCAATCACCCTCTTGTCGCAAGACAGGGCAGCACAGCTTGAAGGACCACATCCTGTAGGGCATCCACAGGACGAAGGGACGCAGATGGAAGGGGGCAGGAGAGGCAGGTGGTTGCAGCAGGGTATGTGGGGGGGCCGGGGGGAAACCACCAGAGTTGCAACTGATTCTTGAGGATCCCGGCCTTGGAGAAGAGGGCCTTGCTCACCTACTCGTGCTGCTCCATAGGCAGTGACTTTTTCCACCCCTCTGGCAGTAGAATCTGAAAACACAAAAGAATCACAAAAACAACACATGAACATCACAGACTTATAATAGATTGTTAAATGAACACATGTAACATCTGCATCACTTTTACACTTGCATAATAATAGACAGCTTTAGCCACTTACCTCAGATGAGTGTGCCACAGGGTCTGTGGGAGGGGCAGCTGCAGGTGCCAACTGCAGTGGCGCAGGCAGAGAAGGACCAGGAGCTGTGAAATGGAACTAGAGAGTAAGGTATCTGACAAATACACTTGATTTGTTGAATGACTACACTCGAGTAATAACATGGAATTGTATGTATTTTCCCGCTCACCTTCCGAGTCCATCTCCGCGGCGGCCGACATGAGCACATCATCATCGATGTCAGTGGAGGCTGCTGGCTTTACAGGTGATGGGCGAGGCCTGGGAACGGGCCGGCCTGCAGACTGAGTGGAAGCTGAGGACAAATAGTATGACTTTAATATTTGACACACATACAAACATTGTCATTTGTGTTTATCACTCTGTGAAATGGACTTACTCTGAGGCAACGCAGGCTGCGACGAAGAAGAGGAGGGAGGCTGAGAGGCGGTAGAGGAAGAAGAGGTGTTCTTCTCATCCCTCCTCTTGATGTAGTCAATAAGCATTGACATCTGAGAGCCTGGACGCGAAACCTGTTTCTTCAGCCACTGTACATATCTGTAGGATAATGTAAAGACAGAGAACTGTTAACTTTCTTCAAATAAAGCTTACTCTCACAATACAAGTCTCAAGTCTTTTCTATTGTCTATACAAAAGAATGTATACAATACAGTATTCTAAACGTGTAATAACTAACCCAAATAATAACTCAGTACACAGTAGACTATGGTTTATGATAATGGTCAGTAAATTAAGTAACTTTACAACGATCTTAATAGTAATTACATTAACAATTGTTTAATTTAAATTTCAAGTTTGGGGGGTACTTACGATGCATGCTCCTGGTCCAAAGAGTCGTAAAGGGCAGCGAAAGAGACCGCTGAATGCGTCCTAAAGCCCACCAGCTTACGTCCCTCGTCGGCCGTCGGCTGCAGGTCTAGGGTCCCTTCCGACACGCGCCGATCGCGGACAGCATCCACCACCGGGGGAAACAGCTGGGCGTACTGGTCCAGGGCGTCCTTGTTCTCCATCAGCGGCACCTGTGAAACGTTGCCATTCTGCCTCTCCAGCTGGTGACCTGCCAACAACATCACAGGCACCAAGCCCTACCTGCCTTTTAAATCCCACTGCTCCATCTCTGTGTTTTGGGGCAGACATCTATGGTGCTGTAGTCAATTATGTAGAGAGTGCCCTTGAATCAAGACAGGAAGTGTAAGGCACGTTTCCTTTAATGTTAACAGTTTTGTATTGTAAAATAACAGATCAAAATCAAAAAGGTACACTTGTTGTTGTGCATGTGTAATGACTAGCTGTGTCTAAATAAGACCAAAGCCTGTAGCACATGTTGCTATGCAGCTCTCTACATGCTTAGACAGATCTTCGTAGTTGTTGAAGTGCCCAGGCACATGTAAAGTTCCAAAACAAGTGGAAGACCTTAGGTACTCCCCCTTCCCAACTTTAACCTCCATCTTGCCAGTAGGGATTTCCCACCCTACCCAAAACTTAGTCAGCTGTCCGAGGTGGAATGGAGAAGCTGCATTCAAAGACAAAATAATTGTAACATTTGTCTTTAAAGATCATCTGTATTTTACTCCTTCACCATGACAGTATTAACAGAAGTTACAATGCAAAAACACAATCACCAAGTGTTTGCAATATGCAATAAAAACAAATGCTAAACTGTGGCTCCACCACAAATACTGATTGTCACTTTACATGTTGTCACTAAACTGATACCGTCCGATGAACTTCCAAGAATCCGTGTCTGGTCGGATGTGAGGGGTAGAGCTGAGTGGGCCATAATTTGACTAAAGCTACATTTTAGGGGTTTCTTTATGTTTCATGTGATGTCGGACAATTCATGTGCCACGTACAACTATTTCTATGGTGTAACTTATTAACTAGACAATTTCAAGATGTCCTGGGGTCTCATTTATAAAACTGTGCGTAGGATTCTTACTAAAAGTGTACATACGCCCAAAGGCCTAAAATGGCGTGCGCCCAAAAGAAATCCGATTTATAAAACCCTGCGTACGCACAATCAAATTGTAAGCAATGTTCGCTTTATAAATCACAAGTGTGCGTACGTGAATTACCATTTTACCCCGCCCCGAACACGCCCGTATTTAACCATAAATGGTCAATGCAAAACACCTCATGAATGCTAATCCAGCCCTTGCATGCGACTGTTCTTACGCTACATTGCATTGAATCATGGCGTCAGGAGGGAAAAGAACGAAAAGGCGCAACTTCTCAGAAACTGACATTGAAATAGCCTTCTTTTAGGCGAGGTGGAGGAGCGAAAGCCTATTTAGTGGCCACAGCAGCGGGATCACCAATAAATAAAAAAGCAATAATGCGAGATAACAATTTGAAAACAAAAGCGTATCCGTAAACACACGTTTCTTCCCCTGTTTTGTTATGAACAGTAATAAAGTTTGGACTGTAAACGAGGATGTGTAGCAATTGCACGGGAGCTTAACGACTGTATTTCCCGTTTTTGACATATGATAGGCTATATCATATATGCACAGTAGTCTATTAAATACATAGGGCCTATATTTATAGTTGGCTATTTTGCAGTTATCTAAACGTAGTCTTATGTGATGTTATCCTGTGTATTTGTCACGGGTATGGTGAGGACCCAAAAGCAGCACAGGCAGACAGGTCCAGTGGTGGGCTGTGTAGCCGCAGAGCCGAGCAGGTGTGTAACCAAGAGGGGATAGGCGAAACTCGTGGTCGAAGACAGAAGGCTGAGGTAATATCCAGGAGATCGGTCAGGCAGGATAGTCAGAGGCAAGCAGGGTCGGAACCGGGAGATCAGGCAGGAAATCGCTGGAGAGTCTGGTGCAAGCATCGAGAACAATCTGGCAATGAGTGAGAGTGGAGCTGGAGCTTAAATGCAGCCAGAGCAGAGAGCACAGGTGAGTGGAGTTGGCTTAATGAGAGGGGTGTGTCTGATTGGCAGATTGAAGCAGGCAGGTGCAGAGTGGTGAGGCAGAGCTGAACTGTGACAGAACCCCCCCCTCAAGGGACGGCTCCGACGTCCCAAGAAGAATGGACCAAGCCGGGTGGGAGGCGGGGGGGCCCGGAGGAGGGCTAATACTCGTCCGAGAGTCCAGCGTCCATCTCCACCTCCCTGGTCCCAGGGAGGGTGTCGTTGTCGTTCGGGGACTCCGACGGAGGATGTGGTCTGGGTCTGGATGTCTGAGTGAGGTTGCGTCGATGGAAATCCCTGATGAGGGTGTGGTCCAAGATGTCCCTCGCAGGGACCCAGGACCTTTCCTCAGGGCCGTAACCCTCCCAGTCCACCAAGTACTGGAATCCCCTCCACGCCGGCGAGACTGCAGGAGGCGACGGACAGTGTAGGAGGTACCTCCATCGATGAGGCGAGGAGGCGGTGGAGGCGGCGTGGCAGGAACCAGGGCGCTCTCTCGGACAGGTTTGACTTTGGAGACATGAAACGTGGGATGAACTCGCATGGTTCTAGGAAGTTTGAGCCTCACTGCCACCGGGTTGACGACTTCCTGGATCTCGAACGGGCCGATGAAGCGGGGAGCCAGTTTCTTGGATTCCACCCGGAGGGGAAGATCACGGGTGGAGAGCCAAACTTTCTGACCCGGTTGGTAGTCTGGGGCCTTGGAGCGGTGGCGATTGGAGGCCGGTCTGGTGTATTGCTGTTGTAGCGGTCAGCGGCCCGGAGTAGAGCCGCCCGGGCTCGGGTCCAGGTCCTGCGACAACGGCGGATGAAGGCCTGGACAGAGGGGCAGGATGCTTCTCTTCAAGTGCAGGAAAAAGCGGTGGCTGGAACCCATAGGTGCACTCAAAGGGGGAGAGACCGGTGGCGGAGCTGGTCAAGGTGTTGTGGGCGTATTCTACCCATAGAAGCTGTTCGGACCAGGAAGTAGGGTTTTGGGACGTCATGCAGCGTAGTGCCGTTTCCATCTCCTGATTCTTGCGTTCGGTCTGGCCGTTGGACTGGGGGTGGTACCCGAGGACAGGCTGACGGTGGCTCCCAGGAGCGAGCAGAACTCCCTCCAGAATACTGAGGCAAACTGGGGACCTCGATCAGAGACCACGTCCACTGGGATGCCGTGGAGACGGATGACGTGGAGGAGAAGTAGTTTAGCCGTCTCTTTGGCAGATGGAAGTTTGGGCAGGGGCACGAAATGTGCCATCTTGCTGAACCGATCTACCACCGTAAGGATAGCCAGTGTTGCGCTGGATGGTGGTAGACCGGTGACGAAGTCCAAGGAAACGTGCGCGACAGGGACGATGAGGTACAGGCAGAGGATGTAGAAGACCGGCAGGGGCATGGTGAGCCGGCTTGTGCTGGTTGCAGGTGGGACAGGCATTGACGAACTCCGAATGTCCTCATCCAGTGATGTCCACCAGAACCGGCGCTGCACAACGTCCTGGTCCGATGGATCCCTGGATGACAGGTGAGTTGAGTGCTGTGGGCCCATTGAAGAACTCGGATGATGGGGAGGTCAGGCGCTGGACGAACAGACGGTTGGGAGGGCAAGCGCTGGGTCCGGGCTGGTCTTGGGCGGCGGTCCTGACCCTCTCCTCGATCTCCCAGGTGAGTGTGGCCACCAGACGGGAAGAAGCAGGATAGTGTCTGGGTCGGCCCTGTCCCCCTCCTTTCCAAGAACTGACGGGACAGGGCGTCGGGCTTGACGTTGCGGGGACACCCGGTCGATAGGAGAGGGAAAAGTTGAAGCGGGGTCAGGAAGAGTGCCCATCGGGCCTGGCGGGACGTTCAGTCTTTTAGCGGACCGGAGGTATTCAAGGTTCTTATGGTCCGCCATACCAGAAACGGCAGTAGTTTAGTCCCCTCGAGCCAGTGTCGCCACTCTTCTAAGGGCCAACTTGACGGCGAGGAGCTCTCGGTTCACCAATGTCATAGTTTCCTCTCTGCCGGGTCAAACGTCGGGAATAGAAGGCGCAGGGGTGCAACTTCTGGTCGGAGGCGCTCTCTGGGACAAGACGGCCCCCACTCCTAGGTCGGAAGCGTCCACCTCGACCACGAACTGCCGTTCAGGGTCCGGCATTGGAGGATGGGGGCAGGGGTACCGTAACTGTGTCCTTCAGGGCACTGAAAAGAGTCATGGCGGCCGTCGTGACCAGAGGAGGGCACCTTGGCAGAGGTCGGTAAGAGCTGTTGAGGGGGGCCGCCACCGAACTGTAGCCCCTGATGAACCTCCGGTAAAAGTTGGCGAAGCCCAGGAAGACGTTGAAGCTGCTTGCGGGAATCAGGGGCGGGCCAAGTCGGTGACGGCAGAAACCTGGCTGAGTCCATCTCCACAGGTCCCTCTCCCTACGACGTACCCCAGGGAAGGAGTGACAGACGAGGCGGAAAC
>CAEFZP010005681.1:0-37500 GCA_903064625.1 Mallotus villosus
AGCTAAGATACTCACGTTAGCATGCTAACGCTGGGGGTGGAAGTCCTCTCCGTCATGAGGTGAAGGAACAGGGTTGGACATTTGTAGAAAAGAGAGAGACAGCCATAGTCTGCAGCCTTTTTAATGGCTTTTTTTTAAGTGTATGATTTGAATATTTTGATCACGAATAAGTGGTTATAATCGGACATGCTGGGTAATAGTATCATTGTTGGTTGTGTTGGTAATCGGGTTTTGACGTTTGCCACTGGTTACATTTAAGAAAGAGGACATTGTGCCATTTCACTGTGGTTTAAGGCCTCTCCCAGTGTACAAGTGGATTGGCGGGCCGTGGTTTTAAACGCGCGGCGCGGTGGTGTATTGACAGAAGGGGACTAAAGGCTAAGCGGGTGGTATTTTCTCACTTGTTCGAAATGTTTGGGTGGGGAGGGTACCAGATGTCCGTGTTTTAAGCTTTTATTTATTGTCTGAGTAATATTGTCAAATATCAACGGGCACTTTGGGTTTACGTAAAGAAGAGGGTATACTAAGTTAATTCAGTTAAGAGGCATTGCCAATATGTGTGGTAGAATAAAAAAGAGGAGTAAAAAAAACAGTAGAGCAGTGGATGATTGTAAGCCGGAGGACCTAATTTTGTATTAAGACACTTAGTACAATGATTCATTCTGGGAGAGTAATGGGTGGGGTATTACTGTTGTCAATTTAGGTTGTGTTTGATGGTTAGAATTTTGACTGTTCTGACTATTACTACCTGCACTTAAAGGGGTGGTTTCTACACTAACATGACAGATTTTCCATGAGATAATGTGGTAGTGTGCCATATTACCTGTATGCTTGTGAGGTAAGTTATTGGTGAGTAACTTACCAGTAGATATTTAGACAATGTAAAGGGTGATATAATACCGAGGTATGGTTCTGAAGGCTTAGCCTGGGAGGATAGTGTGTGTGGTGTAGCTCCTAGACGATTAATTTAGTTGTTATTAAAGGGTGTATGGAGGTATGGGTTTAAGATAGGGGTGGGGGGAGAGGGAGGGGGGAAGGGAATGAGTTGGGAATTATTGGATTTCAGGCTAAGATTTTAGTGACAATTAAAATTTTCCGATAGTAGTATCAGTGTGTTTCAGGGGGAGGGATTCATGCGTGCAAATTTTGCAAATTCGCAAGATCCATGTCAGAGACGGCACTGTTTAAGCACTGTCGGCTTCGTCACAGAGCAGGTGCGCACTGGCCTTGGGGATTCAACACAGACGGTGGTGTGTGTATTTAGAACTCAGGTGCATTAAAGTCAACCTCTGCAAGATCAGGCACACAACTGTGAGGAATCCAGGGGAAAAATCAACCAGTTCGCAATGGTGAAAAGATTGTGTGGATTTTAAGAGATTTGCAGTGAAAAGACTTTTGTGGAACAATTCTCGGGGATTCCAGTGATAAGCAAACGAGCAAGACTGTACAATGTCACACATGTCTAAGATGTTTGTAACTTTAAAACAGGAAACAACTGTCGCTAAATCTTCTACGTCTCACAGAGAGTCGAAGACCATAAAGAATTGTACGCTTATGGGATTTTGTTCGAATAGCAAGGGCTAAGAGTACTGAAGATGAGTGCCAAATGATGGTGAACATCTGATGGTGAAACTGGCATGAGCATTGCCCAATCGGGTTGTGAGGACCACAGAGGTTGTGAAGAGGGTTTCAAGAAGATGTTGGATTAGTGAGACACGTCAGCATAAATTGGCGTCCCTTTTTCTATGTATGCAAAACGTGTTTACATGTGTCAAGGGGTTCAAGACACAAAAGGATTGTAGAGGAGTTGCTGAACCTGACTGTCTTTTCTAACATTATGGACTCTCAACAGTGTGAAAATATCCTTTTGTCAAAGCATAACATTGATCGTAAATGATTCTGTTTTGCAGAAGTGTTCTGTAAGTGCTATAGATTTCAATACTAATCCATGCCGGTTTTAACAAAATCAGAGAAAGGGTTGCTATCTACAGATACAGAAGATTCATATTTCAAGGAACATTGTTTTTGTGTTAGGAGACTCCCATAGATGATATCGTTTATAACAGAGATCATAAAAATGCGTTTGTTTATGTTCCTGTGCACTAGGTACTTGAGGACTTTATAGGGGAAGGGAGATTTTTGTGTAGACATATATGTGTATTTGAGTCAGGAAAAGTCATCTGGAACGTTTGAGGTCTTTCAAGACGGGCAAGATTAGCACGGACAATGAGTTACTTGGACAAGCAAGGAGACATAGTGTATAAGTTTGGCATTTGTACATTGATGTGTTTGATAATTGTCAACCCTCGGGTACATCTTAGAAACTTCATAAAATAACTGCGTGTATCTTGGGTTGTTCGACTAAATTTACCATCCAAATAGCCGTTCAAGGCCTCACTTCCAAGACGAACTAGCTAGTGCTTGTGGTTAAAAGTGGGATGTCGACAACACAGGTATGTTTTTTGTTTTTTTTTTGAAAAGTTTCGAGCCATTGATTAAGGATATACAGTGGTTTGAGAGAACAAGAAGGAGACTTTGTGTTGAAATTTTAGGGTCAGGTTGTTAGGGTGGCTATGATGTTGGGTGTGGTCTGCAGATAATGCGTGGAAGCACTAGTCTGTGTGCAGTGCTTCTCGTGAAAGTTTTAATGTTGCAAAGGGTGGTCTGTAGGTTTTGTTTGATAAGTCCGGGAGCCAAATTTGCAACCACGTCGGAAGTAATGGATTTCAATTGAGGGGATGTTGATGATGACATGAACGCTGTGTTGGAAGGACGCTTAGGCTAAAATGGCGGACCTCCCAAGCATTGTTATATGGGGTTGATGAAACCGGGAATGTGTTCTGTTAAGCAAACATTTGGCGTTCTTCATCCAGTAACTGGATTTCTCCAGATGTCTTACATGACCTTTTTGAAGGTGTCATACTGTCGAATTGTCTTTGTGGTTTAAAGAAGCTGATCTCAAACGTTTCTTACATTTGATGCATTAAACAACTGCATTAAGTCATTCCCATACAAGGACTCGGACCAAGTTAAAACAAAACCACAAAAAATTCCAAGAGCGAGCTTTGTTAAAGGAACTGTTGGTGGTAACGACATGAAATTGGGACACTAATACGCCTACTCCTTTTATATGGACGTAAGATACCAGAAAAGGAGCTGCATGGGAAATTTTAATGGACCTTAAGGAAATTGTTGACATTGTTGTGTGTACAGACTCTCAGAGGAGCATTGTGTTATTATCTTGTAAACTCTACTGGATCATCGCAAGTTGCTCACAACTACCTTTCCGGACTTCAGATTGAGGCCAAAACACCACTTCATAGACCACTACCCACATCTCATTCGCTGCTATGGGCCTTTAACGAGTTGTGGACGATGAGGTTCGAAGCTAAGCCACAGCTTCTTTAAAAAAGTCATCCATGACACTCACAATTGGAAAAATGTGCTGCTCACTCTTTCCTCAAAGCACCAGCAAATGATGGCCTACCATCTGGATAATGAGAACCTTTTCAGACAAACTCTACGTTGAAAAGGTGAAGTCATCAGGGTCTCCGAATTGGATCCACTACTAAGTGTGCAATACAAAGAAGTACCCACATCTAGACAGTGTGTCTCTGTCTAAATCTGTTCACCTGCATGGAACACAGTATGCAGAGGGCATGATTTACCTGCTGGACAGTGCAGTGGCCTGCCAGAATTTCACAAGATTGTGACTGTTCTTGTCAACTCCATGATGTGACTTCATTTGTAAATACTTTCAATCCTGGTACATTGAACATCTAAGTCTTATGAGCTTGTTGAACCCCACTGTGCAGATTGGTGGCCCTTGATCCAGATGTGCTGACGGATTACCGCCCTCTTACAGCGTACAAAGTTGGTGAAAGCTGATGGTCACCACAAGATCATTCATTCTCCAATAAAGAAGCCAAAAATGGTATGCTTGTTAACACTGAAATGGTCTATTCAATGATGATTTATTAATGATTTATCAAGTAAATGTTCTAACCCAAGTTTACATATGTTTTCCTCCTCTTTTCTCTTTCAGACTTTGTTACTCTCGGGTAGTTGTCTCTTCCAAGATGCCAGAAGATCCAGCTTTTCGAAGTACCGGAATCTGTGAACAATCTGATAGACATACTAAGAGAGAGACTCGAACTTGAAAGTGCTTTCTCACTACAGTTTTGAGACCCAGAGTTTGGAAATGCACTATGTAACTTGACATCAATGTCTGAGTTACCAGCTGAGCGTGCAGTCTTGCATATTGTGTGGGACAGTGATTCATCTGTTAACCAGTCCTCTATTGGTTCAGTCTCCTCTCTGGATACAGCCAGTGTTCACTCTGAAGATTTCCGGGATAGGTCTCCAGATAATATCCAGAGCAATTTAAGGCATGGTGCTAAGTGGCCCATTCCGTTTCCTGTCCCCAGTTTAAAGAGTATGTTGAACGGAAATTGCGTAAAGGCAATGCAACATATGAAAAGTCCAACAAAGGCTTTGATGTGACAAGAGACATCAAAATGGATATCTTGGATAAAATCGCACAGGCGATTTTGAAATCAAAGGCTACCCTGAGAAAAATGAAATTGAATCGGTTGCCTCTTCACTGGTTCTCAAGTATCCGTGTCTGAAGGAGCCAGGTAGCATCACAGGCTACGATGGTTGGAAAAACAAGTATCAAGTACAAGCTCGGAAACTTCAGGTCACAGCTGCGCGAGGCGGGCTGTAATGAAGTGGATGTTAACAGGAAAGAAAAGCAGGAGATGAGGATGACACTCCGTTCACCCTGAGAAGGCCCAAACGTGGAGAGGTCAACCATGTTCCAGATTATCCACAACACCATGACGATTCTACTCTTGAAGAGGAAAGAGTTGCTCTGGTCGATGAAACTAAAAAGAAAAAAAGAACACAACATTGATACGGCACAAGATGGAGCTGACATTTTCCCTAGGCGGAGAGAGCTAGTAGAGGTGCAGCCTATGGTATCCGAGGTCCAGCAGAGATGGCCTGCACTGTTTTCCTGTGAAGAGGTAAGGCTGTCATTTATTAGTAACTGTCTTATCATATGTTCATGCACTGTATTTAATAGGTGTAGGAGTGTATTACATTGATACATATATTGACACTCTACTATTCCCTGCCCTACCACTACAATACATGCTCCTCCAACACAACTATACCACTATACCATCAGTCCTGAAATTTGAAATCAAAACCTCACATAGTGATTAAAGTTCAATTACATTTTTCCCGCTGATTGTGTTTTTCAGATATCTGAAGAATTTCATCGAATCACCAGCAAAGACCTCCTGGAGACTTTCAATGCTTCCCTTGACAAATATCTTCCTCGCCTGCTCAGACTGTACCGCGCTAGAAAGGGAGCTTTTGGTCAGCCAATGGAAGACATCCTGGATAAACTTGATGAACAGGTGAGTGATGGACATGTGTCAGTAAAATGGATGTTATCACTCATTGCTTTATGTTCTTAGTTTGTGCCACTTGAGAATTATAAAGTATTTTTTCATTTGCAATACTAGAAAAAATAAACTAGTCCTTGCATTGTATTTTTTTCTTTTCTTTTTTCTTTTCTAAAGCGTGCTGCTGGTCAGACCTGCGCTTTATCCTCCATTACTAAAAAGAATTTCTGATTTTGCAATTTGTATAAATCCACTGTGGCACTTCACTCATTTATATGCTTATGTTTTCCACTGTATACTCTTTAGACATCAGACATTGTGTCTCACAGAAGGACTGCAGCACTGAGATGCCTCCCTGTTTTTGTCCGAGACGACACAACCAAGTTTTTCCTGCAGCCTTTGGTAAGTAATAGGAAATGGACATGTTCTGACTTCAATTAATCGTTGTCACAAGTGTTTGAACTTTATATAGGTGAAGTAAGTGATTTATTTATGTTAATATAAGAGTTAAAGGTGCTGTAAGCGGAATGGTTCTTTTAGCTAACTTCCTGTCAGTTACTGCAGTTAGCAGTCCCCTCCCTCGTCCCTACGTCACCACATTAATGCACTGCGGTCTTCAAGCAGCGAGTTATCTAGCATCATCTCAGATCCATTAATGTGATAAAAACCATCAAAACAGACATTGGGAAGGATTTTTACCTGCTCTGCCATTGTAGGCGACTAAATATTCACCCATCTGTTGCTCTGCGGGTGCACCGGCAGTGAGACGGGTGCCGGTTTGTAGCGTTCTTTCTTCTGATTGGATATCAGTTTTGAGATCCCCGAAAAGTTTATTTTGCCGATTACATGCAGAGCGGGTGATTGGGAGATTGGAGGTATGAAAAGTGCACACTATATGAGTGATCACTGTATGAATATAGAGCGATTTAATTCGCTCAATTCGCTCTTTATTCATACAGTGATCATTTACATAGTGTGCACGTTTCATAAAGCCGATCTCTCAGTCACCCGCTCTGCATGTAATCGGCAAATAAACTTTTCGGGGATCCCGAAACTGATATCCAATCAGAAGAGAGAACGCTACAAACAAGCACCCGTCTCACTGCCGGTGCACGCGCAGAGCGACAGATGGGTGAATGTTTATGCGCCTACAATGGCAGAGCAGGTAAAAATCCTTCCCAATGTCTGTTTTGATGGTTTTTATCATGTTTTATCACAATTACTTATCTGAGATGATGCTAGATAACTCGCTGTTTGAAGACCGCAGTGCATTAATGTGGTGACGTAGGGACGAGGGAGAGGACTGCAGAAAATCCATATCGGTCGGGCCCTAATTACGTCCTTTTGTTTGACCTAGCACTCAGTCATGCATCTGTTACTTTTCCTCAGGAAACTGACCCTGACGAAAGAATGCTCAGAGACGTGTCTGTTGGCCTTGTTCCTGTCCATGAAGAAGATGATCCTGCTGTCTCACCTAACGTGCGGGACTGGGCTGTTGTTTTGGAAGGTTCCATTGTGCTACGTCACCTGCCAGACCTCGGCACTGCCTTTGCGTACCTCGTTGGGCTACTGTATGCCATGAACATTGATTATCCGAAGGAGATGAGGTACACCTTTGAAGCAATTCAGATCATCTTTTTCAAGCTTGGCTCTCAGTGCTCCCAGCGCACAAGGTCTCTGCAAACAAAGCTTTTGCTGTGACTCTAAATGTGGAAGCCAACCTTTGTTTTATGCCTGTTTTAGTGCATCGTGGTTGGTGTTTAAACAGCCAGTGATTTAAAACTTTTATAACCTTTGGTGCATCCTTTTTATATAAAAAAAAATCACCCTCTGCCTCGTTCAGTCCATTTTCCTGTGAGGAAAGTTCAGTTATGAGAATATACCTTTGAAAATGTTTCACTTCTGACACACACAAAGTTACATTGTGGTGTTGAACATGTTTATGAACAAGATAAATAAACAAGGTTTCATATATCTTTTGATGTGTGCTCTTTATTTTATTTATTCATTCAGCATTGTATTTGTATACAATTACAGCAACATAAATGTTACTTAATTTATAAAGGAACTTTTCTCACTTAAGTAACAAGAATTTCTGAGTTTGTTGAAGGTTAAAATACATGGAATTGAAGCATGAATTTTATTGTTGGTTCAACGTAAATATCATAATTAGGTGAACAAGATCGAGTTGGCATAACTCATATCTAAACTCGGAAATCTTAGTTAAGTCATCAAGAATTTCTGAGTTTGTTGAAGGTAAAAATACATGGAATTGAAGCATGAATTTTATTGTTGGTTCAACGTAAATATCATAATTAGGTGAACAAGATCGAGTTGGCATAACTCATATCTAAACTCGGAAATCTTAGTTAAGTCATCAAGAATTTCTGAGTTTGTTGAAGGTAAAAATACATGGAATTGAAGCATGAATTTTATTGTTGGTCCGACGTAAATATCATGATTAGGTGAACAAGATCGAGTTGGCATAACTCATATCTAAACTCGGAAATCTTAGTTAAGTCAACAATTGTGGTCAAAAGTTGAGAAAACTCAAAAATGTCTTCGCATCAGGTTGCCTTGAAAATTTGCATTTTCTCAACTTTTTTTTTACAGTGTAGTACATCTGTATCATCACATTTGACAATTAGTCGAGAATGTGACTGTGCAAGGTGTATTGCATGTAACACCAGCCTTGTGTCAGCCTCCTCCTGGTCACTGTAAAGATCTGTCAAGCAGTCAATGCCTGACTTGCTAACCCTCTTAACCTCCTGACCATTTTCAAAGCCACCTGCTAAGATGACAGTCTTCCCTGAAGAAATTCTCGTTGGCCCAGTACTGGCGATGATGGTGCTGACAAAGCTACATAGAGCAGCCTTGTTTCCACTGATCCTGAGGTATTTTTCTGAAGTTTGGAATCCTTGTTTGTCCTGTGATGATATGTGTTCGTCTGCTGGTTTGAACAGTGCCTCTTCTTTGTCTTTCAAGATCTTTGACTGAGTGTTGGTGGTCATATCTATCAAACACAATAACGACACAGCTGTTGCCTTCCTTTCCCATTAAAGTTGCAATCTTTTTCCAGACACACTCTCCCAGGTCGTTGAATGTTTGAAATGTTGAATCATTGAGACTCTGTAGAAGAGCCATGCCATCGATTATATATGCTGATGGTTCTTCAACATTTGGCAGTTGCTGTGTTTCTTCAACGACAGCCTCGAGTTTCTTGGCCAGGTCAGCTTTTGTTGTCTTCCTCATGCTTCCATCATCATAAAACAAAGAGGGCGGGACAGCTGCTAGTTCATGAGATATCACAGTCTCCATGGACACCTCTCTTTGCTTGGAGACAGACAGTAATCTTCGAAAGAGCACGTCTGAGTCCATGTGACCATTGTTCAATAAAGATGGCATTCTGCTTTGCACCATCTTGGAGAAAGCTTGAGAGCTCTTTTGCAACTTTCTCAGATGCAACCTGACCACTCGCGATGTTGATCAGTTGCTCAGGAATACTGTCAAGATCAAAGGGATTCTGTCCCTGCTCCACAGCTTCCATTATCTTTCGTATGTCTTTTTCGTCTCGGTCCATTCTGGATGCTCCATGCTCCTTGTGTGCTTTCGGGCTCTGATCATCCGTGTCACAAAGCTCTTTCATGGCATCCACATATGCTGTGGTCACATGCCTTGTCATCAGCCATCTTGTGAGAGCTCCTTTTCGTAATGTGAAGCCAACAACTCCACCCTGACTCTTGCCTTCTCGATTGATGGTTTGCTCCAGTGCCTGATCAGTAGCCACACAGTTGAAGCTTCGATGCTCAGACCGGCGAACAACAAACCCACCTTGCTGCATGAATGTGTATGCTTCTGGTTGTTCTTGTTCAAGTGCTTTAATTTCTGCAACATAGACAGTACTTGCCATAATTGGTCCTTCCAGCAGCTCTGAACCACGGCATGACTTCACACATGCAATTCAGGTGAAGTTGAAAGTCAGCTTCACGCTCCGAACGAAGAATCCTTAGCAACAGATCAGCACCATTGAGGAACATTAACCAGTATCCAAAGGTTGCTGATTGCTTAACTCCCTCATTTGTGAACATCTGGATTCTCTTCTGGATCTCAGGAAGTTCATTCTCCACCTCACCGATGAGCTGCTGAGCAGTGGCCTTGTCATTACCATGAAATGCATACTGTACATCTTGTAGGACTTGCTCTTGTGCTTCAGTCATTGCACATTGGCCTTGTTTTTCAAGCCATGATTGCATGGCTTGCCAAAAGAGCCTGAACAGAGCCTCAGAGGCTAGCTTTATGATTCTTACTCCTCTTGTCAGGTGTTTCCCTTGAAGCAGCTGTCGAGCTGTTCCCTCTGCATACACATCTGACTCAGTTAGTATGTCAAAGAGTCCACCATCGCCATAGAGCTTTCCGATGCTTGCTAGGTAAGCCATCGTGATATGCATCCCTCCCAGTCTCATTGTGATCTTTCCTTGTAAGGGCGATGGTTTGCTCCACAAGATCTGTTGTGCTTTACTGTAAATAGCAAGGTCTGCTGTCACAAGAATATGGTGCAGCTTGTTCTGCAGCAAGCTGTACAAGTCGTATCATAGACGTATAGATGGTGGACAATTCTGAGGGTGATTCTCTTATGAAGGGCAGGTAGAGTACACTGGCTACTGAACAAGCAGTGTCTGACGTGAAGGCATTAAATGCAGACCAAGCAGGGACATGCTGCTGATTCTCAACTACATTTCGGGACAGCTTCCATACCAGATCTCTGTCTTCAGCTGCTTTAGAGATTGTTGTGTTTGTGTGTAGTAACTCAGGTTGGGCAAGTTCAGGTGGTTCTGGTCGCTTTGTAGATTTGCTGTATCTGTACAACTATCTGTACAACAATCACAATTGAAATGAGAGGATAAGCTTATGATCATATGCATTGAATATCAAATTACTTTAAAACCTCACAACAAACATTCATATTGAACATTCATTTGTATTAGTCTTTAGCAGTTCATGTGACTGATCGAATATCATAACATGAAAACAAAAATAGATTTCAGAGAAAAAAGAATGGACAAAATGTACCTGTAAAGTTGATCTCCATCCATATCAAACGTGTTTAAGGTGGTGAGGGACCTCTGTGGAACCCGTGCTAGGCATTTATCTGCTGTGGAGACTTGACCTCTTCGGAACACAACAGACGCCATAGCATGAGTTGTACGCTTCCCATCCAGGGTGTCTTCATTTTGATCAAAGTTGTCGATGGCTGCATCAACAGTTCCATGTTCAGCGACTCCAGTGAGGCCAGTTGGGATGTAGACACCACTCTCTGTCCTTGATATCTGGTCTGCTGCCACAGATGTGAGGAAGTGCCTGACCTCTGTATAGGAAACAGTGCCCCATTGCACTGAGCTCATTGATGAGTGTCTTACTACCAAACTCATGATGTATCAAAATGGCAAGTCCCAGTGTGATTGGCGTATGGACGTGACAGCTCTGTCCAATGAGATCATGACATATTGCGATAACACACAGATTGTCCTTTGAAACTGGGTCATTATCCCATGTTTGGTAATCTCTGTGGGCATGTGAATCAACACACCAGTTCACAAAGTCATACAGTATGTTGGGTACATACTTGCTGCATTGGAGATATGATAGACGGTCACTGCTGACATATGATTGACTGTCATGCTCTACCTGCTCCATGCTTTTCCTCAATATGTCTGCAGCCCTGTGTAATATTTGGATTTCGGAAAGACTCTGACTTGTCTGTGTAAGTGTTGTCTCACAGTCTACTGTTATTTCTGTGAGTTTAGCAGCTTCCCTCGGTGCACAGCCTATGGTCATACTCAGGGGTTAAATTGGGATTTTCTATGTGGGGGGGCTCTGACCGAGGGGCAAATTTCACAAATCTTTCGTGGATTATGCAGTAAATAACAGGAATGAAAACGGGTCAGGGGTTAAAAAGTTGAGAAGGATATTACCCCTCTAAGGGGGTCCGGGTGCATGCTCCCCCATAAGAAAAATTAAATATTCCATATTGTAAAGCATCAATCTGATGCATTATGAGATACTTCTTTTGCCAACCTGGGGAGAGCTGGAGCAACGTAACTTCAGCCATGAGTCATGAGGCTAGTTAGAGATTTCAATGCGCGCGAGCGATTTTTTTTGGCTGATTTGAGCGAAAAATAGGTTTTGGAGCTTGATGTAAAACAAACAAACATCCGTTGTCCAATTGGTAAAACATTGTCTAGTGAAGGTAATACGTTTACGTTTCTTAGCCTGGTTTTCCATCTTTATATTGTCTCTTTAGCTAGCTTTCCATCTGTCAGTGTCACTGTCGTGTGTAAGCGGCACTAAGGGCTGCATAGACGTTCATTTTATTAGCAGGCTAGTAAAAAAATATATAAGGCAAGTGGCCCTCCGGCCCAAAAGTGCTTCGGCCCATCGGGCAAACTCCCAGTGCTCCCGATGGCCAGTCCGGTGGACCACCTTACCTTCTGTCAGTCCCCTCACCTCAAAATCTACCTCTTCAAAGACGTTAGCGTAAACTTATAATTTTCGTGCGCGATATGCCTACTTCTCAAACTTGCTCCAGATGTCTAGGCCAGCCTATCCCTACCATTATTTAGAATTGTGTTTTAAAACAACATAGATTTGCAATGGAAAAGTTGTAAATGAGTAGGACAACATTGCTCGTGATGGACTAGGCAGACTGCCAAAATCGTCTGGAGCTGCTGCGCAGCAGATCTGCTGTGCAGAACTCCGCCCCGGCCCAATTTAACCTCTGGTCATACTATCTGAGCAGATCAGATCTGATTGTCCTGGACGTGGAACAAATACAAGCCTGTCTTTATAATGCTGTATCAGCTTTTCCTTTAGCTTCCAGGATCTGTATTTCTTGTGTTGGACAATGGACACACCTTCTTCCTCAGAAATGGTCTTTAGTATGTTGTCATAGCTATCAGTCAAAGAGTTGAGGGTCTTCACTTTCATCTTTGGACTACACTGTTTGATCAATTTCTTCTGTGAGCTTAATAAAGGCTTTGTCATGGACATTGGTCTGCTTTTCTGATAATTTTCTTCGTCTGGCAGCTGCTATATTTCGGTCAGAGATGTAGTGTGCCAGGCATATTTTATGGTATTTGGCATCATATGCAAAGAGATCTGGGCATGAAAGAATTCGAAGATGTACATCTTCATCAAGCCTGTCAGAAGCAGCCCGAAGCACCTTGTCTCTGGTACTCCCGCATGTACCAGTCGAAATGGCTGTCAGAGGTTCTGGTCTATAGCTGGCCTTTCCACAAATGAAGCAATCTCTCCGTATTTCAAATGATGTTGTATCAGCCCTACTCAGCCTTCTTGGTGCAGATGTGCTCTCAATCTCAATATTTGCAACTTGCTGCTGCTCACTGATGTTTGTCTTACTGCAGTAATTTGCTCTACATGATACATGATATGAAACTTTGATTTTGGATGAAAGTATGTCATCTGTATATGGAGCCAGAGTTTTATGGACGTCATCATCTCTCTACTGAGCAAGGATAAGTATGCGTAGGAGGCCTTGTACTGTAGGGTTTTGGATATAGGGATCTTTTTTCTTGCCTTTTTCAAAATGTTTCCCACAAATTATACAAAGCTTTGGATCCAATGTCTGTATGGCATTCTCCATAGTTCAAGAGACTAGTGAAAAGGAAAAATGATATACATTTCAGAATTTTCATTGAAATGCAAATCAAGTTGAATTACTACGGTGGCCCTGAAGTGCAAATTACACCCACTAACATGAAAGCATCCCCCAAATGAAAACACTCCCCCCGAATACGAGTCAACTCCCCCCAAATAGGATGACGTGCTCACCTCCCATGCAATCATGATTCATTTACCTGGCTTGTTTTGAATGGGCTGCGTTTGGGCCACCTGTAGGTCCATCACTTGCACCTCTTCAGTGTGTCTGCCCTGTAGTCGCCTGCATAGGAGAGCCTCTTGCTGGTTCTCCTCCAATGTCTCGATCTTCTGGAGCATAACCTGTAATGTGTCTGTCATTAATGACAAGTAAAACAAGTTAACAAGAGTTTGCATTATTGGCATACACTGTGGTTCTTCTAGATTAGCTGTAATATTCTTGTAGTAAGACAACATTTGTTGTTTTGACAAATATGTATCCCCCCACCATGATCAGAACAACTTAGGTATGCCTTACAATGAGTTGACAATGCTATTGAAAAGCTTTGAGTATTTTTTTGAGGGTCTTATTTGCACTTGCCTGGCTGCCAGCTGTTTTCCTGGACCCCCATGGGTTCTCCTCCACCAGACCAGAGTTGACACCTACATCTGGTGATGCAAAAGTTTCAAGTCATGCATTTGCTTCAAAACATAGCCTTTAGGGTTGCCATGGCTCATACAATTATTGTCACTGTTATAAACGGTCATTCATTACCCTCATTTCCTTACTAAAGACCGACAACGCAGTTTTATATATATATAGCGTCACTGTGTCCTATTCCGACCGC
The DNA here is from genome assembly GCA_903064625.1 of Mallotus villosus. Lineage (NCBI taxonomy): Eukaryota > Metazoa > Chordata > Actinopteri > Osmeriformes > Salangidae > Mallotus > Mallotus villosus. The sequence goes on from CAEFZP010005681.1 coordinate 13,916, forward strand.
CGAAAGCTACTATTGTCCAAACCCGACCAGGCAGTATCCGGTCTTTTTCCCCGAATGTTCTTCCGCGATCACCAGCAAGTGTACGTAGTATTATTTTATGTATATCAAACAATCTACGTGTCAAATTTCATGAACATACATGGACGTTTACATGTCTAAATACAATAGGAGAGTTATTTTGATGAGAGAAAGCCAAAAGACCACTCGGGCGACGCATGGGCGACGATCTGTACTCTGAAAAATGTTTCAGTATTGTCATCGTACTGCTACTATGGGTTAGCATATGAGTTTATTTCAACGCTAGCGTAGCACTACTTTGTCTAGCCAATGGAAATACGTTATGTTGACAGCATTGATGGTCAGTTTGGTGACCCTGGATCAAGATAATATCCCTGGAAAAAAAGCAGCGACGAGTGTTGACTACGACGATTTAAGTGTGGTCGGGTTTGGACAAGGGTAGCGCACGGCTAATTTACCGGCGCCAGCGTCCTTTTGCCGGCTCTAGTAAAGGCAAAGCTAACTCTAAAATTAAAACAATATTTAGCTCGAAAGGTAATAAGTTAAGGCATAACTTGACATAATTAAATCAGCTGAAAACCTGATACGATCATTTTAATCAATATTTGAAGTGGCATTTTAGCTAAAACCCGGTCGGGATTGGACACAGTGACGTTAAGCCTATTGTGCATTTCGTGTGGCCGACCGTCTGGCAACTTTCTGGAGGCTTTACATTTGTTATTTTACCTCTAGAGCTAAAGCTATGTAGCTAGCTAGCGAAATCCTTACAAAAACAAAGTGAGTCTGATAGCAAATAATCATGCTAAATAGCCTACATTTCAAACCTTTAAGTAATAACATGCCCCATTCAATTTCTGCAAATACATTTACTTAAAATTATTTCTGTAAAGAAAATACTCACCTTTGAATTTAGCCGTGGCGTGAAAGACGATGCATGAAACGAGTCTCTTGGAATTTTGAAAACCCCTCCTTCAGCGAGTCGGACATGCGCACGTCGTTGGGTCCGACTGTTAACGAATGCTTTCCTAACTTGAACATTGTAGTAAGCCTTTTCACACAAAAATCTGTAAAGCTATTTAGAAGAACCAATTTAATCTAGTTGATATGGCAAATTAAAATATTTTGTTCAACTTACTCAAAAATGACATTAAAGTCTTATTTTTTACAGTGTGTAGAAATACAATATATATGACTATGCAATTGCTGTAGTTGCTTTCACAGGCAGATTCTGATCTATTCCTCATTTATAAGACAAGATAGCCTATATTCGTCCCAAAATGGGGAAATTCGGGATAGGTTTGCTAAGGAAGAACTGTAATATTCTGTGATGACATGTCTTTGGAAATGAAACTCTTATAATTTTATTACAAATGTATAAGGCTACATCACCAATTAATTGCTTTTGTAGCTTACAATTTTATTTCCATGTCTTTGGAAATGAAACTCACTTTTATTACAAATGTATTAGGCTACATCACCAATTAATTGCTTTTGTAGCCTACATGTTTATAGTAAAGAATGAAAGACTAAATCATATTCCAAATTCAGTGAAGTATTTTATTTATTAAAGCTACGTTTCTGCATATGAGAAAACATTCTGGGGGTGAGTTGCACATGAAGCATGCATTGTCTAGCTACATACATGCTGCAACATTTAATAGGCTATTGTGTGTGATTTAAATTAATGTAGACCTACATTACAAAAGCCCAGTTTAGTGTGATCTCTCTATCTCTGGATAAACCGTTTATAATGCAATCGAGATCCGTTGTCCTACGACCAAAGAGCGACGTAACGGCAACGTAACGCAAGGTACCAAACTTAACGGATCCAACCGACCAAGGTACGACGTCGCGGGCAACGTTGTCCACGGGTCTGAAAATAACCTAACCAGCTGACCAAGGGACAACGTCGCGGCAACGTGGTCCACTGGACCTAAAATTAACGTAACCAGCAGACCAATGTTCGACGTCGCGGCAACGTTGCCCACGGGTCTAAAATTAACGTAACCAGCAGACCAATGTTCGACGTCGCGGCAACGTTGCCCACGGGTCTAAAATTAACGTAACCAGCAGACCAATGTTCGACATCGCGGCAACGTTGCCCACGGGTCTAAAATTAACGTTACCAGCAGACCAATGTTCGACGTCGCGGCAACGTTGCCCACGGGTCTAAAAATAACGTAACCAGCCGACCAAAGGACAACGTTGCTCCTTTTAGGTCTCCCAGTTCTTCGGCTAGCTCCTTGTTCTCCTGTTGCAGTGTCTCCCGGAATTCTTGTTCCTCTCTTTTCGCTTTGAGGGCATCCATGAGGGTTATTTCCAGTTCCGTCAGCTGTGTTCTAGCTCTCTCTAGTTCTCCCACCAGGTCGCTGGTTGCCTGTTCCAGACGTTCCCGTCGTTCTTGTTCCTTTTCTTTTCCTTGAGGGCATCCAGGTGGGTTGTTTCCTGTTGCGTTAGCTGTGCTTTAGCTTTATCCAGTTCCTCAGCCAGCTCGTTGCTTTCCTGTTCCAGTTGCTCGCGTCGCGCTCGTTCTCTTCCTGTTTCCTTGAGGGCATCTTCTCGATCCTGGCGAGCTTGTGTCCATTCAGTGCTGACTTTTGTTATTGATAACCTGAGTAGTGCAGCATAGTTGAGACCGAGACTGGATAGGCATTTGACAATTTGGGATTTGTTCAATATTTGGCCTACATTTTCTATGACCACTTCTTGAGTTTTCCTTGTGATCATATCGAAATTTAGATCGGTCAGCGTTTCCACATATTTTGGGTTTTCTTTCTTGGATAGGTAGGCAATCAGTTTCCCAGCTTCCGTGAGGTGAGACATGTTTAGTTAATTAAGGGTTGGTCTGGCTTCTGGAGGTTATTAACACAATGCTATTGTGGTAATGGTGATAGGCACTTTAGTTTTTTGTAAAAATCTAATTCAAAATTGAATAATAATGAACCAAATTGATAAGCTGCATCTACAATGTAGCTTTAAATTGAGCAAGGGTTTTACATTAATGTCGAATTGAATGCAAAACAGCGAAGCTTTCCGAAAAGCTAAGTTTATCAATTTAAGAATTATTTTAACAATATTGTGGCAGTACAGGCTGCGTTGTTCAGCTACTTCCAAACAAAAGTCCTTTTGGACTGATCGCAGATAAGAGTGGGCAAACTAAAATAATACACTTTTCGTTTAATTATTATTTAGTACGCACACGCACACACACAAGTACGCACACGCACACACACACACACACACATGTACGCACACGCACACACACAAGTACGCACACGCACACACACACACACACGTACGCACACACACACACGTACGCACACACACACACACACACACACACACATGTACGCACACACACACATGTACCCACACACACACACACGTACGCACACACACACGCACACACTAATGTACGCACACTTACACACACACACACACACACACACATGTACACACACACACACATGTACGCACACACACACACGCACGTACGCACAAAACACACACGTACGCACACAGACATGTACCCACACACACACACACACACACTTGTACACACAGGCACACACACACACACACACACACACACTGGAAAAATTACATTTAGGACCAGTAATATGACAGTATTATCCACTTGAATATACACTGTCTGTGTGTGTATCTAGTGTGATCCCCTCTCCCCCCACCCTCCCTCCCTACTCTCTCCCCCCACCCTCCCTCTCTACCCTCAGCATTTTCTATGGAATAAATACAAATTAACACTTTTTATCTGAAGCTTATGTCTTTCATTTACCTCAATGTAACAGCCAATCTTTGTTTGGCCTCAATTGGCTCTCTGTAGGTAGTTGTTTGTTTGCAAAGGTCCTGACCTACATAGGACAACACCTCTTCTAATTGCGCTGGGCTCATCCTAAAATAATTGTGGTATCTTCTGCTGTCAAGTGCCAATTCCTGTACAAGGTTATAGTAGTCCCCTTGCTGTTTTCTTCTTTGGTTGAGTGGATGAACCCACTGCCTTGTCCTGCTGGAAGTTCTCTGCTGGAGGAGTAAACAAACTGCTATCTTCTGTAGTGAGGTATGCTCGTTTAAGATTAGCAATACTGGATTTATGATCAAGTATATAATTCTCGGGGACACCACCTCTTATTTGTTTAAAGGGACAGAGGAAACCTTATTTATTAATATTGAATAATAGCCTTCGTAATAATCAGTCTAATCTTAATGAATTCTATGAAAATAGAGCAGATCAGATAACGTGAGGGGTATGCGGGGTATTATAAACAATGATTTATTTTAAGCAAATTAAATTTGGAATGAACAAATACCAGATAAGTTTATGGGTTAGTTTGGCAATAACGGTACAGTAGGTTCTATACCGTAATGGAAGCGGGATACACAATGGGGACAGCACGTGGAGAGGAGAGAGGGGAGGAGGGAGAGATAGAGATAGGCCAAGAGACAACTGGACAGTCGACAGTAGGATAATCCTAACGAGAGTTAGGTTTAAAACATTTGTTAACTAAAATCAAAACGTAACAAATTCAACCACAATATGCCAATGTTCACAGGTAAGAAATATAGCAAATCGCAGTTACTTTGGTCGGTTTGAAGAAGGGTAGAGTCAATGGTTTCGTTATCGTCCAATCGAAACAGAACAACGGAATCTCAGGTCAGAGTTCCGGGCGCTCAGTGAATTTGCAGGTTAAGAGGAATAGGTTAGAGTGACGCGTTCCACTCAGTTTAATCCTACGAACAAGCAGCGAGTGATTGTTCATCTTGGGTTTTTATAATCCAAGTTGATGTGGGGTATCTCTTTTTGAGGGTGAACTTTTCCATTGGTCAGTTTACCTGACTGGGCGTCATCCTGAGATAAGATAGGTGTGAGGTGGTTGGATGCATGGAATGCATAAACTTCAAAATATAACAATACAACTTTCAGAAATAGTTTGGTTAGTATGGTACAATCAGTTTGATATCAAGGTTGACTGGTTTATCATAATAGAAAAGAAAGTTATATTAAAACATCAAATTACATCACACAGCATTTAAAGGTAAAGCATAAATTGTCACACAAATTCCAATAGTTCTTCTAGTGTCCACAAGCAGTATTGTCTTTGAGAGATGTTTGTAAATCCATGAAATGTCTGTTTTGGGATAAATCCTCTAATTCAGAGTTTCTGGAGTAGGGGAGATTGAGAAAGGTGGGCCGTTGACTGGTTCTTCCCCCTCCCTTGGGGGGAAAAACACCAGGTAAGGCATCAGCCCCTTTGAGGTTTATCCAGGAGATAGTGGCATTGTATGAGTTGTCACATAATGCAATCAGTCGTCCTGGTGATCAGTACTGTGTCTTACTGAGTGGATCAGAAATGTCTGTGTTGGCGGTTTGACTCTCTGCTACACTTCTTTTTCTTCAACTCTTGACGTCTGTAATAGGGTCCTTTTTGAAAACAATAAAGACAAAGTCTAATGTTAGTCGTTTGGGAAGTAAAGTTTAACGTTTGAATGATGAAGGGAGAGCCTACTCTAATCACACTCCTTCACATTTACAGTAGGCCTACAGTAGCGTTATATGGTTACAAAGTGACGAACAAATCTCCAACTGACACTTGCTAACTGAATAACTCTGGCCTTTCAAGGTAGATGACCATTACTATTACCTACTTGCTGTTGGATACATACATTGGATGTCTATTGCCAGTCAAAAGAAAATCAAAATATAAAACGTGTTTTATGTTTAAAATGTACAAACGTATGTAGATAGCAAGTACTTACCCATCTTTTACGAGCGGTTACATCACCAGTTTGATCTCGAGCGCACAGCTGTTTGTTTAAGTGACGTAACAGAAGTGCATATTTTACGCGTTCAGTGTGGACAGAGAGCATCGGATGCGGCGCGGCAGTTGGGCGCTCGCATCCAGTTAGGACACGGTGTTAGCCACAAACATAAGATGTTCTAACGATTTCACTGCAGGGCATATTTGCTATGCCTTGTTTGAAAGCTAAGCTTGCTATTAGCCATAAACTGCAAGTGTATGAGTGACAAATTACACAAATTGTGCTGTAATAATAAATAGTAACAACTTTTTCATCGAGGGTCTTTGGTAGAAGCTTTATTCAACGTTTTAAAACTTACATGAGTGCACTAGTAGTGCACTAGTAATCTTAACTCGTATCTAATGGCAATTAGACAGACGCATCTATTAACTAATTTGATTGCTCCGTTGTTTCAAAAGCTTTACATTACATTTAGATGCACTCGGACCTCTTCTTTCCATGGTCAAAACAATCAAAAGACAGGGTCTGATTTCGTTTTCTCCAGTTATTATGGAAGCCACTAACTGCACAGTTGACGCTGGGCATCTTTATTAGCCTTAAATGTGTACCAAAGCTTGTTTAAGACGTTCTCTTATAGTACTGTTTTAAATCGGAAAGTATACAAACAGGAAATGAGAATACGCGGATGCCCGCGCCCATCGCGACTTCCGGAATAAGGTGAATAGTGAGCGCTATACATGAAGCCAGTAGTAGACATCTACACACTCAACCCAGTAAGGCTAAGAACACCAAGCCTGGTTGGAACAGTACAGGTGCTGGTCATAAAATTAGAATATTCTCAATTTCCATGCCAAGTTTGGGGGCTGTGGGGGCTTCCTGGACATATAGGCAAAGAGTTATAGGCAAAACCACATGAAATATGGTCCGAAATCTAAAAATCCCAGCCAGAAAAGGCACGTAGGAGGATTTTCTCTATAAGCCAGGCCAACGCACAGTAGCCCCTTTGCTGTGGAAGAAATTGGGATTTCCTGTGTGCTTACTTTATTCACTAATCAATAGAACTAGTCATTGGATAAAAGTTAGTATGTTCTCATGTAAGCTTGCTATTAATAAGAGTAGATTGTGTCTATGTGTCAGGGTTTATAGATGTTCGGGGTCAGGAGAAAGTACTGGCTAAACGTTCCTTGTCATGATTACAAGGAGAGCTCCACCAATGAACTCTCTAGTCTGAGAGTTGTCATGTGTTGGGAGCAGTGAATCTCTTTCCCTGAGATTGTTGTAACGTCATTACTGCCTGACTGTCACTATCTATGTTTACATTCTTGTACCCTATAACAGATGGTCCTCCGGCCTTCAGAGCTGAGAGAGGCGTGATTGAGACCTAAGCCTGGTGTTGTCGTTTTTATTGTCAGAGGTCTGGTTTTCTCTCCCAATCTGCAGATTGATAAATACTTATTGAAATACAGAACTCAACTGAACTTGGTCACTCCGTTTATGAAGAGACGGACAGAACACTTTCTTCATCAATTGGCGTTGTCGAGCAGCAGGATTGCAGAACCAGATCCAGGAGAGACCCACGGCGGCACCAGTATAAAGCAGAACCCGTGACGCGCAAAACCAAAAGGTTAGGGGATCCTTTTTCTAAAACCCCATTCACGGACTGCTTTATGCTTCGTGCGCCTGCTGTCCCTCTGTGATACTGGTAACGTAAACAATTTAAGAACCTTTTATTGTGACGTTCAGTTGGGAGTCTGGTCGCTTCAACAGGAGGAAGATAATAGTAGAATATTGGTTTAGTAAATTTGGGTCATTATGTGACTTGCTATTTTTACTTTGTCTTGGTCAGAGTTGGCGGACTCTGATAGCGTACAAGAACTCTGGTTGCGTAAGTACTGAAAGAAATATGTAAAACAATCTGTATTCTTGATCTGAGGCAAAGGATCTGTTAACCTAGAATACAGCCCATACGCTTGATCTTGGGAAAAGGATCTGTTAACAGAGTGATATGGTTTTATAGATACAGACCAGGGGTGAACCAAATGTATAAGTTAATTTTAAGATGCATGTTTAAAGTTTTTTCTCTCTTTTAAACAGAGATCTTATTGGGGATGTTGTTTGAATTATAACTGTATTAAGTGTTGTTCTGATGGTTTTTCTTAAGACCAATGGGGATTTTATTTGTTGGTTGAATTATTACTGTATTAATTGTTGTTCTGAGGTTTTCTTAAGACCAAGCACAGTAGGTGGGCGGTTATAATGTATTAGGGTCAAAGGCTTTATGCGAGAGACCGATTTTAAGGGTAAAGTGTTTTTTCTAAACAAGTTAGGGATACTTTGACAAATGACTTAAGATTTGTAGCCTATTTACAGAAGATGATGTTGTTGCTATAGCTGTGGCTATGGGGAGGAGAGCCAGAGACAGGGAAAATGCCTTGTTAGGGGAAGCAGCGGGTCAGGTGCAGCTAGCACAGAACCTATAAGAGAAAAGATGAGGATCCTACAGATTATCTGGAAAGATTTACTAGGATTTTTTAAAAACATTTCTGTTTTTTTTTACAGCAGCTGCATCCCTATTCCACTTTGTGATGTGTTCATATGTGGATAGCTTCTTGAAATCCAGGTAGAAGTTAAGAAAACAGGTTCAACATTGGGAGAACAAAACTGTTGATATGATTATGTCAAACATAATTGTACATTGATGAAGGAGAATGCAGGAAAGTAAGACCAAGCACAGTAGGTGGGCGGTTATAATGTATTAGGGTCAAAGGTTTTATGCGAGAGACCGATTTTAAGGGTAAAGTGTTTTTTCTAAACAAGTTAGGGATACTTTGACAATGTAAAGGGACAGTTAGGTTTTTACTGACAAACCTGGTATTAAATGATCAGCCACAATCAGGACACAATCGCGGGGCGCGTCGTGGGGCGCGTTCCCAAGTTGAGGGTTTTTGTCTGCGCGTCCCATGATCAAGCGCCCGGAAGGCGAGGGTAGTTTGGCTTGAAAAGGCCATATTTGTAGTTTCAATAGCAAATTATATTGTAGTTCTTTTATTCTTCAATATTGCTATGTGACCGTTTTACAGTGCTATGTGATTTTGTGACTGTTCTAAAGTGCTGTGTGATTCTTGCTGCAGTAAATTAATAGAGTTGGCTTCATAACGTTAAGAGATTTGTTACAGATAGCCTACATCGAAATTCAGTATGGGTAATCTAGCTTCCACTACGAGAGCGATGGAGACCTTGTTACCTGAGAACAGCCCAGACTGATATATGTTTGATTTAGATGGAATTCAAGCAGTGTCAGGCATTGAGAAATGGCATGCGTGGACTAATCATGACCCGATACATTGGTTTCCGCTGGAGGGAACGTTTGACGTTAAAATATTGGAGAGTTAAAAGCGTTTTTGAAAGATAAGGAAACAAGTCGGACATGTAAACAATTTGTCAGCTGGCCAATGTTTATGTTATGGTTAACTGAAGCTACGAGATGATGTTGCATTGTGTATCTTGAGAAAAATATGGTCAGATCAAGCTAAAACTGAAGCAAGGAATGAGTGGAGCAGTTTGAGAGACAGAGGGTCCAGGAGTCATTTGTTAAAGCGTGATCAGACTGAACAAAGTCCTAGAGTGAGGGAACTTGACACATTGCTTGAACATGCTAACATGAAGTTACTTGAACAGACTAACAGTGCCAAAACTTATTGTGAGAAGTCAGTTGTTGTGAAACAGGCTGAAGGTAGCGCTAATTCTCTAGGGAAACAAGAGAGACTACTTAAGATTTGTAGCCTATTTACAGAAGATGATGTTGTTGCTATAGCTGTGGCTATGGGGAGGAGAGCCAGAGACAGGGAAAATGCCTTGTTAGGGGAAGCAGCGGGTCAGGTGCAGCTAGCACAGAACCTATAAGAGAAAAGATGAGGATCCTACAGATTATCTGGAAAGATTACTTATATGTCCAATTTACTTTTTTTTTACAGCAGCTGCATCCCTATTCCACTTTGTGATGTGTTCATATGTGGATAGCTTCTTGAACTACAGGTAGAAGTTAAGAAAACAGGTTCAACATTGGGAGAACAAAACTGTTGATATGATTATGTCAAACATAATTGTACATTGATGAAGGAGAATGCAGGAAAGAAAGTTGTGAAATTAATGACATTGCAAATAGAGGTCTTACGGAAAGAAAATAATGTTTAGAGGAAAAAAGGAGAGCCAGGGGCAGGCAGCAAGGGTAGTAAGAGATAGACAGGTATATGTGCATACTCTGTAGACAGATACGCCACAGGGCAGGTGATTGTCCAGACACAGTATACAGAAATAGTCAGTACCCTTCAGTCACATACTCCATACTACTGCACTCAACCTCCCGTTTTTCTTCAGAACGAAGATCTTGCTGTGGCCTGCTCAAGGACACTCAGACAGTAAACAGCCTTAATCGAAATAATAATAATCAAGAATGGGGGAAGAAGAGAGCTTCTCTTTTTCAAGTTGACACAGAGCTACTAGGGTCAGCCAGTTGAACAGTACGCAGTACCCAAATCAATGAAATGGAAGTGGTAGTTTCTGGGGTTCCCGTGGACACAACTGTCAGTTAGCTCTTATGGGTGGATAGATGGATCTTTGAATGTGTTTATGTATTTCAATCAACTATGAGGTGTCAAGTAAATCTGTTGGAAAGGAATTTGTTGTGCAAACTGAACCGAAATGAAATGCACTACTGATTTTCTTATCTATTCCTTAGGATAAAGAACACTTGGCCTAGCAATCCCATACACATCCCCCAGCAGTGGAATGCAGAGATTTTAGCGACCGCAGATGAGGCCTTGCAAGAGGCTGGGCCTGAGCTACTGTGGTCCACACACGCTAATCATATTGGGCGCATTAAGAATGCTACCCCAGTTGTTATTATAATTGTTTGTAGTTCGACTCTTGAGAACCGTACCTCAGTAGAGAAGTAGGGGAAGGTATTGCCCCAGTTATTGATGCTTTGTTGCAACAAGGAGTCATAGGTAGACTAAAAGTCAAATTGTTCCTTTAAAGCTAATAAAATACTTGGAAGTTTATTATGGGTTTATAAGCAGGTAATGCCTGTGTTTTACATCCTGTTGTGCCTAACCCTGTTACGATACTTAGCAAGTAATCCAGTTACTTTCTTGCTCTGTGAATTACTATTGTTTGCTTTCTTCTCTGTTCCCATTGTAAAAGAGAGACAGTATCTGTTTGCATTCACGTTTCGCCAGGTCCACTATAGGTTCTACCACAGGGGTACACCGAATCGCCTACGTTGTTTAGTCAAGCATTACAAGAGGACCTCCAGGATGTCACCGTAGCAGCCAGCTTTACTCTGGTGCAGTATATTGATGACTTTTTAAAATATGTTCTAAGAATCTTGCCTCCTGCCAACAGGACACTATTGATGTGCTACAGGCACTGGATGAGAAGAGCCACAAGGCCTCAAAGACAAAACTGCAGTTATGGTCTGAGGAGGGCAAGTATCTGGGCCATACACTCAAAGGTACAGAGCGAAATTGATTCCTGATAGAGTGGAGGCCATTCGATTGATACCGAAGTCTAGAACACCAAAACAACTAAAGTCTTTTCTAGGTTCAGCCGGTTATTGTCGTCAGTGGATCCTTGATTATGCTGTGTTGGCTAGACCTCTCCTCGATTTAATGAAGGGCCAGACTGATACTCATTTGTTGTGGAACACGTAAGCTGATAAATCATTTGTATCTTTCAAACAGGCCTTGGCCCAGGCGCCAGCTCTCGGTCTGCCAGACTACACCAAGCCATTCACACTGTACTGCCACGAGGCCAAAGGGTTTGCCCAGGGTGTACTGACCCAGCAGCATGGTAATCTTAAGAGGCCAATCACCTATGTGAATCAGAATCAGAATCAGAAAGGGATTTATTGGCCATGAAAGTTTGCACAGACAAGGAATTTGCTTTGGTGCATACAATAAACATATAGTAACCTTAAATTTAAATATGTGGACTATCTATACTAAATATCTATACTATATAACTATACTATCTATACTAAAGTGGAATTATAATTAAAATAAAATATACAATAAAATATAAGTTGCCTAATTTACAATATAAAAATACAAAAAATACAAATATGACAAAAAATACAAATGTACAAGATGCAGTAATGTAGTGCAGAATATTAGAGTCATTAAAGTAAAGTCATTAAGTCAGTGTGAACCCTTGGCCTTGTTGAAGAGGCCAACAGCAGAAGGGAAGAAACTGTTTTTGTGTCGAGAGGTGTTGGTCCTGATGGACCGCAGCCTTCTGCCGGAGGGGAGTGACTGAAACAGGGAGTGTCCAGGGTGGGAGGAGTCGGCCACAATCTTCCTCGCTCGCCTGAGGGTCCTCGAGGTGTTTAGGTCCTCGAGGGTAGGCAGATTGCAGCCAATCACCTTCTCCGCAGTGCGGATGATACGCTGCAGTCTGCTCTTGTCCTTGGCAGTGGCAGCAGCGTACCAGATGGTGATGGAGGAGGTGAGGATGGACTCAATGATGGCTGTGTAGAAGTGCACCATCATTGTCTTTGGCAGGTTGAATTTCTTCAGCTGCCGCAGGAAGTACATCCTCTGTTGTGCTTTCTTTGTGAGGGAGCTGATGTTCAGTTCCCACTTGAGGTCCTGGGAGAGGATAGTGCCCAGGAAGCGGAAGGACTCCACAGTGTTGACTGGGGAGTCACCCAGGGTGATGGGGGTGAGTGGGGCTGTATTCTTCCTGAAGTCCACAACCATCTCCACTGTCTTAAGAGCATTGAGCTCTAGGTTGTTCTGGCTGCACCAGGTCACCAGGTTGTCCGCTTCCCACCTATAATCAGACTCGTCTCCACCAGAGATGAGCCCAATAAGGGTGGTGTCGTCCGCAAACTTCAGGAGTTTGACGGATGGATGACTGGAAGTGCAACTGTTCGTGTACAGGGAGAAGAGCAGAGGAGAAAGGACGCAGCCCTGAGGAGATCCGGTGCTGATGGACCGGGAGTCAGAGACTTGTGTTCCCAGCTTAACGCACTGCTTCCTGTCAGACAGATTCAGATTCAGATTCAGATTCAGTCTTTATTGTCATTGTGCAAACAGTACAACGAAATTAGGGTGGTGCTCACCACCCACAGTGCAAATTAGCATACATGCATACACAGACAACAATAGGCAACAATAATTTAATAACTATGCTAAATAAAAATCTGAGTGACTGTTTAAGAAAAATAATTTAAAAATAGAGGATTTCTTATGTCCAGTAGGGGACGGGGGGAGGGGGGGTTCAGGCATTTAATAGGCGAATAGCCCAGGGGTAAAAGGTGTTCCGTAGCCTGTTTGTTCGGCTCCCAAGGGACCTGTATCTCCTACCGGAAGGGAGGAGTTGGAAATGGCTGTGGCCGGGGTGGGATGGGTCAGCCATGATGCTCCTTGCCCTATTTAGTCCACGGGAGGTTGCAATGTCCTCCAAGGAGGGCAGGGGGCAGCCAATGATTTTTCCTGCTGTCTTTATAACCCCCTGTAGGGTTTTCCTGTCTTTGGCTGCGCAGTTTGCGTACCACACTGTTATGCCATACCCAAGAACGCTTTCAATGACAGAGTGGTAGAAGGTCTGCAGCAGCTTAGTCTCCACCTGGCATTTTCTCAACAGTCTTAAAAAGTAAAGCCTCTGCTGAGCCTTACCAACCACCGCAGCCGTGTTGGTGTGCCAGGTTAGGTCCTTACTGACCTGCACCCCCAGAAACTTAAAGGAGGAGACCCTCTCCACGCCGACCCCGTCTATTTGCAGAGGGGCGAGGTCACCTCTCGTCCTGCTCCAGTCGAACACCATCTCCTTGGTTTTGCTGGTGTTCAGCAGGAGGTTATTTGCTGAACACCAAGCTGTGAGCCTCTGGACTTCCTCCCTGTACGCTGACTCGTCACTGTTGGAGATCAGACCCATCACTGTAGTGTCATCCGCAAATTTGATGATGACATTTGAGTGATGGGCCGGGACGCAGTCATGTGTGTAGAGAGAGTACAGGAAGGGGCTCAGCACACAGCCCTGAGGGGAGCCCGTGCTGAGGGTCAGGGTGGAAGATATTTGTGTTCCCATCCTCACTGTCTGTGGACGGTCCGTCAGGAAGCTGTAAATCCAGTCACAGGTGGGGGCAGGGAAATCCAGGTCAGTCAGCTTCCTGATGAGAATGTTCGGCAAGATGGTGTTAAACGCCGAACTAAAATCAACAAAAAGCATCCTGACATAATTCCCCTGTTTCTCCAGGTGACTCGCTGCAGTGTGGTGGACAGTGGCGATAGCATCAGCTGTTGACCTGTTTGCTTTATAAGCAAACTGATGCTGGTCAAACCTTTTAGGGATGCAGGACTGAAGATGGTGGAGGACGAGCTTCTCGAAGCACTTCATGACGACAGAAGTTAGTGCCACTGGTCTGTAGTCGTTTAGACTGCCTATGGTGGATTTTTTAGGAACAGGAACAATGGTGGCTGCTTTGAGGGATGATGGGACCGTAGCCTGTACCAGGGAGGTGTTAAAAATCCTTGTTAGGACCCCTGACAGTTGGTCTGCGCAGGCCTTGAGTACTTTCCCCAGTACTCCGTCTGGTCCTGCTGCTTTATGCGGTTTAATGGCCTTCAGGACTCTTCTCACCTGGTGTTCCTGCAGCTGGTGGGTGGTCAGGGGCTGGGAGGTCAGAGGAGGAGGAGGAGGAGCAGGAGCAGGGTGGGGCTTTTTAACTTCAAAGCGGGTGAAGAAGTTATTCAGCTCTTCCACCAGCGAAGTGGCAGCAGTTACCGCCTCCGATGGGGTGCCCTTGTAGTTTGTCAGGTGTTGTAGACCCTTCCACACTTGCCTCGGGTTGTTGTCAGCCAGATGGTTCTCCACCTTCCTCCTGTAGTCCCTTTTAGCTGTTTTGATGCCTCTCCTTAGGTCTGCTCGTGCCATGCTGTACTGGTCCTGGTCACCAGCCTTGAAGGCGGAGTCGCGCACTTTCAACAGTGACCTCACCTCAGCTGTCATCCATGGTTTCCTATTGTTGAAAACTCTGATCTGTTTGTTCACTGTGACATAATCTGTGCAGGTCTTGATGTAAAACAAAACAGTCTCAGTGAGCTCATTTAGCTCCAGGTGATCAAAGACAGCCCATTCGGTGTGGTCAAAACAGTCCTGTAGCTGGTTGAGTGCTCCCTCAGGCCAGATTTTTACAGTTCTTGTGGCTGGTTTTGTTCTTCTCCTGAGGGGTATGTAGGCTGGGACACTGAACAGCGAAATATGATCCGACTTGCCCAGGTGGGGGAGGGGTATTGTCCTGTATGCTTTCTTGAGATTTGAGTAGAGCCTGTCTAATGTGTTTTTACCTCTGGTGGGACCCTGGACATACTGCACAAACTTGGGTAGCACACTCTTTAGACAGGCCTGATTAAAATCTCCAGCAACAATAAAAGCTCCCTCAGGATGAGCCTTCTGCTGTCTGCTTATCACTTCGCGGAGCTGGGAGACAGCCGTGCTAACGTTGGCATCCGGGGGGACATATACAGCAGTAACTAGCACCACTGTTAGCTCTCTTGGGAGATAAAATGGTCTACACAGAACAGTCATTGTCTCCAGTTCGGGAGAGCAGTGGGTGTTTATAACTCTGCTGTCCGTACACCAGCCTTGATGAATGTAAATACACAAACCTCCTCCCTTCTTCTTAAGGGAGCCGCTGGTTCTGTCAAAGCGGTGCGTGGTGCGGCCAGTCAGCTGTACTGCTGCGTCCGGAACAAGCGAGTGGAGCCAAGTTTCCGTGATTATATTCACGCAACAGTCCCGAGTGCGCCAATTCCCCGCCATCAATAACTCCAATTCGTCTGTTTTGTTGACCATCGATCTGGCGTTGCTCAAGAAGATGCTCGGCAGAGCCGGTCTGAGGGGCTGTTTCTTTAGCCTAACTAGCAGACCCGCTCTGCATCCCCGCTTCTGCTTCCGTTCCCTACGCCGTCTGCGTCGCCTCCCAGACCCGACAACAGTCCAGGGAGAGCTCGGTGGTCTCGCTATGTCTGGCGGTATGTTGTGAGACTGCTGAAAATCCGGTGTAATGTCGATTTTACATGCAAATACGATGTTCATCAACTCTGCACTGGTGTATGCAAGTTTGAACCCATTTACACATGTTATTTCACACACACAGAACCATACACTCAACAATAAGAAGCACTGGGGTAGAGAGCTCCGAGCCGCAGCGTCCGTGCGCGCCGCCATTACTCTGATTCTCAGAGGCGATTGGAAGACAGGAAGTCTGTGATCCACCAGCAGGTGGAATCAGGCACGTTCAGCTGGGAGAGCTTGTCCTGAAGCAGGGCGGGGATGATGGTGTTGAAGGCAGAGCTGAAGTCCACAAACAGGATCCTGGCGTAGGATGCTGGGGAGTCTAGGTGCTGTAGGGTGAAGTGGAGGGCCATGTTAACTGCATCGTCCACAGACCTGTTGGCTCTGTAGGCAAACTGCATGGGGTCCAGAAGGGGGTCTGTGATGGATTTGAGGTGTGCCAGCACTAGGCGCTCAAAAGACTTCATTACCACAGAGGTCAGGGCGACGGGTCTGTAGTCATTATGTCCAGTTGGCCTGGGCTTTTTGGGCACAGGGATGATGGTGGAGGCCTTGAGACAGGCTGGCACATGGCATGTCTCCAGGGAGGTGTTAAAGATGTAGGTGAACACCGGAGACAGCTGGTCAGCACAGTTCTTAAGGGTGGCAGGGGAGACAGCGTCCGGCCCAGCTGCTTTGCGTGGGTTCTGCCTCTTGAAAAGTCTGTTTACTTCACCTTCCTGAATGGAGAGTGACGTCACAGAGTTGGCGGGAGTTCTTCTTTAGATACTGTGGTTTCAGGTTCCCCCTCGTGCTTACGAGCAGTCTGTGTTGCGGAAACATGTGTGGAGGCAACTTCAGATATAGTGCTGGGGTCGCCCTTGGCAGTGATGGTTCCACATGCAGTAAGTGCTCTTCTGTTACGCACCAAAACTCAACCCCTGTCAGCCACCAGAGCCACGAAGTATTAACTGATTTTGTTGACTCAAAGTAACATTACGATCCATAGATGCTCCCCATTGAATCCAGCTTCATTGTTGGCCACCCCTGATGATGGTGACCCACATGACTGTGAGATGGCTACCATGGCTAACACCCAGACCTGATTTGTTTGACAAACCTATAGATAATGCTGAACCCGAGCATCCCTAAACTCTGGATATGCGGTCTGCACGGACAGTGAGACATTCGAATCTGGTAAACTGTCTCCACAATGCACTGCACAGCAAGCCGAGTTGTTTGCTTTGACAAGGGCATGTTGTTTGTCAGAAGGCAAGATCGTAAATATTCACACTGACTCGAGGTAGGGATTTGGAGTTACTCACGATTTTGGTGCCATATGACAAGACATAGGTTTAATTAACTCCTCAGGTGGAGCAATCAAGAATGGAATGATGATTGATCATTTGTTGTCTGCAATACTACTACCGAGAAAGCTAGCTATTGTTAAGCGTGAAGCTAATACTAACAATACAGATGATGTTCCAAGAGGAAATGCTAGAGCTGATTTAGCAGCAAAGGCTGTGGCAAAATCCTCTGGTGTGTCCCAGGTCTATATATATATTTGTTTGTGTGTCTCAGCAACCAGAAACACACATTCCCTCTCCATGTTGTGGCGGACCTTCAAGCCGCTGCTGATAACACTGAGAGTGATGGTTGGTTATCTGTTGGCTGTGTGAAAGATTCAACTTCAGCAGTGTTCCCTTGGTTGGCTCGCATGGCGCACGGATGTGCCCATACGAGCAAGGGGGGTATGGTCTCAATTAAATACAGATTGGTTTGCACCTGTTTTTCCACAAAAGGCTGAGCAACATTGTACCCAGTGTCATACCTGTCAGCAGTATAATCCCGGAAAGGGACCAAAGAGAAGAGACCCAGCCCACCACCAAGTGGTCTTTTTTATTTCATTTAGAAATTGATTTTATGCAGATGAACAAGTGTTGTAATTTTGAGTATGTACTTGTAATTGTTGACATGTTCTCGAAATGGGTAGAAGCCTACCCATGTCGGAAAGTTGATGCTACCACGGTAGCCATGATTCTCATTAGCGATGTGATCTGTAGATATGGGACCCCCACAAGACTGTCCAGAAATAGAGGTTCACATTTCACAGATCAAATTGTTCAGGAACTTTGTAAAGCGCTCCAGATTAACCAGCATTTCCACTGTCCCTACCACCCACAGTCTGCGGGGGCAGTGGAGAGGCAAAATAGAACTTTGAAAAACAAACTAGCCAAAATATGTGAAGAGACTGGCCAAAAATGGCCTGATGCACTCCCACTAGCTCTTATGGCCATGAGAGCTACTACCCAGAGGAGGAATGGATTTTACCCACACAAAGATAGTTTAAGGGAGACCAATGAAATTGCCTATCTCTCCCCCACTATCATTGAAACAGATGGATGATACAATGGTAAACTTTTGTTTTCGCCCTAGCTGGAGCAGCCAGGGATGTGCATTCACAGGTGAAAGCTGCCCGTGTGGGAGCCATGTCATCCCTATCAACCGGGAGACTATACGAAAGTGCACAAACGGAGGACTGCCCTCTCACCGAGATGGACCGGTCATACCTGGTTTCTCTTGGTGACTCACACAGCTGTGAAAGTGGAGGGTCGTCCGACATGGATTCATGCGACACACTGCAGAACGGCCCCTCCACCGAACAACACGGTGGAGGGTCCCAACGGAGAGCCAGGGGCCGGTGGAGGATCAAAGGCACCTCCAATTGGTGCCTGCTCCAACTTGTTATTTGTCTCATCCCCACTGGGTTACTCCTCCGGGAGTACACCAAGGGGGGTGGAGACCCGTTCGCAGCGCCTGATCCGGGAGCAGGATGCAGTCCAGCGGACCGATTCGAGCCAGAACCAGGACCCCACCAGCCAGCACTCCAATCCAGGGGCGCCGAGAAGGAGGTCCCAAAGAGCACCCACCCGGAGGTGTTGAAGACGTCGAAAGGTGAGTCACATGTGGAGCAAGCCAGAGAGGGTCTGCTGTTGCTATCATGCCTCTCTCCCCCATGTGTGATTCATGAAGCAGATGACGGCACCCAGACGGGAAACCAGAGAGAGGAGCCTGGAGAGGGGAAGACACTTTCAGTCTTCCCCCGGCCTCTACGTGAAACAGATGACAGCACCCAGAACGGGGACGAGAGGATACTGTGGCGGAGGCCCTTGGTTGTTTCAAGGAAACCAAGGCCGCTGCCTGAGCTACGAGGAGAGATGACATCCACAGATAAACTGACGCACACACCTGACAGACATTTACCGATACCGGACGCACGAGTCCACAGATATCGCAGACATGAGCCACTACCAGAGTCATTATTACATGCTCCCAAAGAAACTGATTTGGACATTTACACCCATCACCTTGGAGTACACATGAAGACTGAATACTTTGCCAACACCTTCCTAAAACCGCCAAAATGACTGGACCAGCATCAGAGGGGACAGACCTTGCAGAGTCCCAAGCATTCTGGAGGTTATCCAGGGATATCTGTCCCTCTGTCACTGGCTGATTTGTGTAAAGTCAAGAAGTGGCCTTGTGTAGGGTTGGATGTAACAAATGTGATTGTTCTGTCGAACGAGGCAGTCATCTTGAATATGCCCCACCTGCATGGTTATGTGTATGGCACAGTGGTACAGTGAGAGTTTTGTGGAAAAAAAAGTGGAAATAAAATATATGGAAGGATACGGTTTCTATGTATGCTCACACTCTACTGGATGATTTGTAAGTTCAATTGTATCTGAGTTCAATGTTACTTGTTCTGTATATTATTTGGGCGGGTGACATAAATGATGTTGCTGACTATGCTATTTCTACACTTTTAGCATACTACAGAAGATGTAGTATATGGTTGATTAAATGTTCAAATAATTATGGGAAGGTAATTGGGAAAATACATGTAACCACACTGTGTTTATGTATTCTAACAGCCTGTTGCATGATTTGCCTGTTGCAGATGGACCTGAAAGTATAAGGGCATCACTATTTTGGGTTCCTCATGCAGTTAAAAGGGCACCATGTGGGTATGTGGTAAGAGTGCTTATTATTTCCTGCCAGCCAACTGGTCAGGAACATGTTACCTTGGGTTTATTGTGGGAGCCCTCAGACCTGTAGATGGGTTGCCCGTGCACCCCTTGCCCAAACAGTGGTGGCACCGCCACAAGAGAAGTATTATTAATGCAGATGCTAAGAAGCTGGGATCACATCACTTGGAGTCAATAGTACACAGCCACTTTTCACGGTTTTCAGCAGCCATTCTCCCTGCGTATGGTGTTATCACTGCCTGTAGAGATATGAGGAGCTTTTTTATTTATTTTTTATTTATCCTTTATTTAACCAGGTTAGTCTCATTGAGATTAAAATCTCTTTTACAAGAGAGACCTGGCCAAGATGGACAGCAGAACACAGTTACACATAAAACACAATATAAAATACAAGTTTGATATTAAGTACAGTTGTAAAACATAAAAATAAGATACTTAACTAAAAACATTCACAATTTCCGATGGTGTCCAACTTCAAACTCTTAACAACAGCCTTAAATTCGTTTAGAGTTACTAGGTCCTGAAGCTTAAGATGCTTTTGCAGGTTATTCCATGACGACGGCGCAACAAACTTAAAAGCTGTTTTATCCAGCTCTGTACGAGCTTGAGGAACAGTCATGAGCACCATGTCCTGAGACCTTAACGCATGGGGGACACATTTTCTGGACATATACGATGATAAATAACAAGGGAGTTTACCTAAGATCGCCTTGTAAATAAAAACATACAAGTGACTAAGTCGTCTCATAAAAAGAGAAGGCCAGTTTACTCTTGAGTACAGTGTACAATGATGGGTTAAGGCTCTGCTGTTTGTAATGAACCTCAAGGCTCCATGGTATACAGTGTCCAACATATGTAGACAGTGAGCTGATGCATTCATGTACAACAGATCACCATAATCAAGAACCGGCAAGAAGGTAGCTTCGACGAATCGTTGTCTGGCCTCGAGAGAGAAACATGACTTATTCCTAAAGTAAAAACCTAACTTTAGTTTCAGTTTTTTCACCAGGTTTTGTATGTGGGTTTTAAACGAGATGTGGTCATCAATCATAAATCCCAAGTATTTGTAAGTAGTTACAACCTCAATTTCATTACCTTGGGAAGTTAACATTTGATTTAACACAATCTTTCTGGAATTTGAAAATACCATAAGTTTGGTTTTATCCGCATTGAGAACAAGCTTCAGTTGACAAAGCTGAGCCTGCACTTGATCAAAAGCACTTTGCATATAAACAAAAGCCTTACTGAGCGAGGATGCACAACAATAAATTACACTGTCATCCGCATTGAAATGGAAAGCTGCATTTGGGACATTTTGTCCAAGGCTATTAATATACAAAGTAAATAATAGCGGTCCCAGAACTGAACCCTGGGGAACTCCCTTAGGCACTGTAAGCATCTCTGAAGTAAATCCATCAAACTGAGTAGCCTGAGTTCTGTCAGTGAGATAGTTGACAAACCATCCCACAGTATGATCAGAGAAACCAATCTTAATAAGTTGCTGTATCAGAATGTGATGGTCCACAGTGTCAAACGCTTTAGATAGATCAATAAAGAGAGATACACAATGTTGTTTTTTATCTAGAGCTTCTATGATGTCATTTAAAACTTTCATGGCAGCAGTAGTGGTGCTATGATTTTTTCGGAACCCTGATTGATATACAGATAATATTTGATGAGTATGGACATAATCTTTAACCTGCTCACTAACCAGGGATTCCATGACTTTTGATAACACTGAGAGGTTTGAGAGTGGTCTGTAATTATTTAAAATGTTTGGATCCCCTCCTTTTAGTAGAGGTAGAACATAAGCAGCCTTCCAGATCATAGGGATTTTGTTTGAAGCCAATGAGAGATTAAAAAGATGTGTCAATGGTTCAGCTATTAGGTCTGCTGCTAATTTCAAAAACCTTGGTTCCAAGTGATCCGGACCAGATGGTTTTCTAGGGTTCAAATGCTTTAAGGCTTTGTGAACCTCAGCAACAGAAAAAGGGGTAAGATTAAAAATGTGGTGTACATCACTAGCATTGTTACCCACATTTACAGATTGCACTGCAGAATGTGAGGCAGAATTGAACAAAAACCCAGAAGAAATAAAATGCTCATTAAAACAGTTTAACATTTCAACCTTATCATGAACAGTAATGGAGTCTTTGACTATACAAGAGGGTAATTCATATGAGTTTTTAGAAGCAGATAATGATTTTATTGCTTTCCAGAATTTTCTCGGATCATTCAAATTTTCTGTTGTGATGGTTAGATAATATTCAGATTTGGCTTTCCTGACTAGAGAAGTAAATTTGTTTCTCAGCTGACGAAAGAGAAGCCAGTCAGCCTCAGTATCTGACTTCCTTGCCTTTGCCCAGGCCGCATTACGTTCATGAAGCAGGACAGAAAGATCAGCTGTGAACCAGGGGTTATCCCGACCCTTAATTCTAAACTCCCGCATAGGAGCATGTTTGTTTAGAATTTCATGAAAGGTCTCATGGAAAAATGACCAAGCCATTTCAACATCATCAATAAGGGCAATTCTGCTCCAGTCAAATAGATATAAATCATATAGAAAACCCTGCTCAACAAACATCTTCAAATTACGCCTTTCAACAAAACGAGGTTTACACTTAACAATCTTAGTGTCTCTTATTGCTGCTATCACACAGTGATGACTTACATCATTAGGGAAAACACCTGTAGCAGAATATTTAAAAGGGACATTAGTCAAAATTAGATCAATAAGGGAGGATTTCTCAGGACATTTTAGGTTTGGTCTGGTGGTGGAGGTAATTATTTGTGTCAGATTTAAAGAATCACACTGTGCTTTAAATGCATCAGACACTGGCGTCAACCAATCCCAGTTAAGATCACCAACCACAACAATTTCATTATACTGCAATTGTGACAGACGTTTCACCAGTGTGGACAATGAATTACCCACTGCAGATGGAGGTCTGTAACAACCGACTATCATGATATGATGGTCTTTCATAACTTCAAAATTTAAGGCCAGGAGCTCAAATTGTTTACTGAGGGATTCAGTGAGCACTAAATTAACATTCAATTTTCGTTTGGTGTAAATAGCAACACCACCCCCCTTATTAGGGCGGTCAGCTCGAAAAACATTATATCCATCAATGCATATATCCTTATCATGAACAGATTTAGTTAACCAAGTTTCAGATAAAACAACAATATCAGCATCAGTTGAATTAACCCAAATCCTTACCATGTCCAATTTGGAGATTAAACTCCGCACATTAAGATGAATGATACCAAGGCCTGACCTAGATTTAAAGTCTGCAGGAGTGTCACATTGCTGAGGCATATCAGGGCCAGGATTTGGCTGAACATTTCCAGATATAAGTAACAGCAGCATGACCATGAGTCTATGCCTAGTTGACCTGCCTGACATAGGCCTTTCATTTTTTGAATGTAAAGAGCTTACAAAACCAGGGAGTGAATTTACAGAGATATTAAACCAGTCTTTCAGAATGAAAAGGCAGTTAAGGCGGAGGAAATTCACTTCATTAAATGAGCATAGGGATAAGTGCACAGGTATAATAGCTTTCAATTTGAGTGGGACAGAGAGTGTATCCCTATGTGAACAGTCTAGAGGAGGAACTAGTACATTGTCAGCCTCACTTGCTGAGCAAGGCCCAATATCCACATAGTCAATGAAAGTCA